>JANHFO010006585.1:10926-25043 GCA_032468095.1 Pareas carinatus | reverse complement strand
ATTTGCAGCCTGAAACGTATTTCAGAAAATATATTTCAGAATTTCCCCAGCTTATGCTGTATATATGTATAAGGCTGAATAAATGGTTGCACAAGAAAACCAATTTGTTTCACCATTTTAAAACAATAAGTGCAAAAAAGTATATATGCAATATTTTTGACATCTATATTTCTTCCTACCCCACCCACACGTCCCCTGCTCTTGCTTTGATAATTTAATTGGTGTGATAAATTCAGACCAAAATTTGACACATTTAAGGGTTTGTGTAGTGCTTTATTTTGAACTGTTTTAAGTGAAACTTCATAAAATTTCTCATTTTTGAATATTTCAGATGTAAAGATCTTTGAAATAGCTGTTTCAAGTTTGACATACTTTCAAAATAATTTAAAAGAGCATATTTTGTACATGAAATGGGGACATTCCACCTCTCAAGCATTTATTTTTGTCTGTTCCTGTTTTCGGCCCCAACTGTCTAACAAATAATCAGTACATAAATGCCTCAATGACTGACTGCTTGACCAAAGTTGCAGGCAGACATAATTTTAAGATACAAAAGTTTCTCAATGTGAACAAACTGAACCAACCATAGAGTCTTGCAGTCACGGAACAGAATGGTTAGAAAAAGTCATGGAGATCATCTAGTCCAACTTCCTTTCTAATACAGGAAGCTTCTGCTATAGCTATCTCTGACAGAGGGCTGTCCACCCTGTTTAAACAATTCCCATAAGGAGTCTACCGCCTCCTGAAGCAATTTGTTCCCTATTGTTTAACAGCTTGTTAGCCTTATGAAGTACTTCCTGATATCCAATCAAAATCTGCTTCTAACTGTTCCATTTTCTACATTAGAATCCTTTGGATTTTTGAAAACGGCTATCACATTTCCCCACAGACTTCTCCAAATTAAATATCCACAACCCCTCCAATTGTTTTCTCATAAGGATTTTATTCCAGATCTCTTAATCATCCTACCGGTAGTTATTCTCTGGATATGCTCCAGTGTGTCAGAGTTTGTCTGATCAGCGCAGAAATGAGAGCACAAATGAATGGATATTTTCACAGTACTTATACAACCGAAAGTTGCATTTGCTTTATTTGTACCTACATTGTTGGCTCATGTTCAAATTGTAATCCACCAAGACCCCCAGTTTCTCTCAGAATATGTTGCTTCCCAACAAGGTCTTTCCTATTCTACATTTGTGCCTTTGATTTTTCCTTTCAAAATTAGGTGCTGTAGATTTACTCCTGTTAAAATCCATCTTGTTGCTCTCAGCCTTTTGTTGCAGCTTGTTAATATCATCCTGAGTTCTGAAACTATAATAATTCGCTTTCCACCCTATGTATATGTCATCCACATTATGTTTTCTATCTCCTCACTCAAATAATTAATAAACATATTAACAGTACAGAGCCTTGGAGCTTTGTAGTGTTGCCATTCAACACTTCTTTCTATTTGACTGAGAGCCACTCACATAGGCACATTGCGGTATATAACTGTAATGAGTTCTGAATCCGTCTCCTGGGAGCAAAATTCAATCCGCGTTTCCCCATCTTCTTTATTAAGTTTTTGTGGGGGACTGGGCCACACTCCCTTTGACAGACTGATGGGCCAACAGATTGCTACTATGGTCCCTTTTAGCAGTGAGTCTTTGATCATCACTACTGGAATAGCAAACAGCTCTATTTAGGCCTAGCACTTACTTTTTAAATACTGAAAGGTTGACTTTCTAAAAAAAAAATGGACTTTCTAAAAAGTATGCATTATCACCTCAGCAGCTAACATTTCTTTCCCCCACCCGAAAAATAAACAGGATAGCAGACAGGATAGCAGGATGAGGCAGGGGAGGTAAGGAAGGGGAGGGAGGACCTGCCTGAAGCCTCTCAGACATGGCTGTGTTCTAAAAATTTAATCAGAAGCAGATTTCATAGAGTGGTTGAAACTAAGGCCAAGTAATAGCCCCATTTAATCATTTTTAAAGCATGTAAGCTGTTCTGTTCCCAGCGCCCTCTATATATGGGGGAGGGGGTGTCTGCAGCTGAGAGACTCCACTCTCCATGGAGTTTGTCTGCACAGTTGAGAGCTCTGATTGACCATGGTTTCCAATTAAATGAAAGGTCTTCGTAGACAAAGGAAGCCCTCTTTTACAGTGAGTGGCTGGTTACCTGTAGGAAATGATGGAGAGCAAAGCAGAGTGAAAGTGTTTGTCTTCACACTTGCCCCCATTTTGCATGGGATAAACGGTGCTCACTTTAAAAATGATCAAAGAAGGCTCTTAAGCATGAAATGGAGCGGCCACTTCCTCTCTTCTGTATTAGGAGAATGAGGAAGGTTTCGTCTGCACTGAACACTGTGTATGATATTAATATCTGAGCTCAGTAACCTTGGCAACTTTTGTTGAACTCAGTACAGCATTCCTGCAAATATGAAATAGCTGAAGCCAAAGTGATTTGTGCTTAACTGGTTATAAAAAGTGCGAAAGCACCAATCAGAAATCACTATTTTTCTCCCAACCCAGCTCTCTTGAAATTCTGGAAGGATGATGCATCTTTTATTCAGTGGTTGCTCCAAGAGACAATGGAATATTTTGTTTTAGCCCTGAAAGACTAAACAGAGTACGAGCTTATTTGGAGGAGTAAAAGAAGAAATGGGAAATAAACTGCCAGTTTACATGAATAAATTGCTAAAGGAATGGTTTCTGCAGTTTAATATGCTGTCAGCTTATCATGACCAGATAACAAAGGAAAAATCCAATGTCTCTCTGACTTTTCCTTTGGCACAGCTCATGATAATAATGGCAAGAGCAATACAAATATTTGGTAGGAAGTGTCATCGTTTGAATATTTAACTATTGAGGATTCTTCTCTTTTGGCACTTTTTTCTGGGTGATGTGTTTAAATTTAAACTGTCTGACTTTACTCTTTCAGTTTGTTTTATATTAAGTCAGACTAACAAATGTATTCATATAATGTTAACAATGGGAAGTAATATCAAAATGAAAGAAAAAGAATAAAAAAGGCTAGAAAAATTATATTATGTATAAAATAAATACAAAAAAATTACTAAATTGTTGAAAATTTGTTCCTTGCTACGTTGGGAAAATAGTATAACTTGTTCAGGGCTAAGACCTTCAAAATTTTAACCACAGTCCTTTATTTTCCACATTACTGTACTTTGCAGAATTAAATGCAAGTAAGAAAGTGATAATCAAATAAAGATCATAATATTGATCAGAATTTTACTAAGGTCAAATAGAACCTTTTTAGCTGAATTCCAAAACGAATTGAATTTTTCAATTACTTATTCTAAACAATGTCCAGAGCTGAAAAAAATGCCTAGTAACAGCCTGAAAATGATCTTTGTTAACAGACAGTTGAATCCTAACAGTGAAAATTGTAAAGCATACAAGATAGTGTTTTAGAAGATGTAATAATGTAATAAGCTATTAACGCTATTAGGTAATATAAAGAAATATAGAAAGATCTTTTAAAATATAAATCATCTTGGAGTTAAATTAATTTTAATAATATTAATTTCACCTCCAAGTCTGAGAACTAGGTATTCTTTTGTTTGTGTGAAGTTGAAGACAAATTTAAATTGAACTATTTTGGAACTTTTATAGCAAGATTAATAAAGGAATCAGAATACAGCCTAAATAGGTAAATATTTTTGCTGAAACCTAATTAATTCAGACTGACTTAATGCAATTCAGTAATTCTCGTCTTAGAACCACAATTGAACCCAAGGTTTTGTTGCTAAGTGAGATAGTTGTTAAGTGATTTTGCCTCATTTTATGACCTTTTTTGCCACAGTCATTAAGTGAATCACTGCAGTTGTTATATTAGTAATACAGTTGCTAAGTAAATCTGGCTTTCCCATTGACTTTGCTTGTCAAAAGGTCACAAAAGGTGATCACATGACCATGGGACATGGCAACCGTCATAAATATGAATCAGTTGCCAAGCAACCAAATTTTGATCACATGACGATGGAGATGCTGCAATAGTCATAAGTGTGAAAGCCAGTCATAGATCACTTTTTTCAGTACCATTATGACATCAAACTGTCACTAAATGAACTGCTATAAATTGAAGACTGCTTGTACTGGCAAAATGTAATTAGGAATATAGGTTCTGATGTATGTAAGAAATGTAACTTATAATCTGCACACCACAAAATCTTATCACTGTTCATCAACTGCCATCCAGTGGGATGTTCTGAAAGCAAATTGGAAGAAAGAGAGAAAAAGGGTTTTATTTTATTTACACTATTTTTTTATATTCTGCTTTTAATCTTTGAATTGAATGGAGGCCTCTAAGCCACTCAGATCATCAAATGCATTGCAAATAAATGCATAAATATATTTTCACCTCATTTTTCCCTTCAACTATCTGGTTTAAAAAAACTACTATCGAGTTGAAACATTCCTTGTTCATTCAGATTTGTTTCCTATATAAATTTCCCTTACCCAAGCTTTTATAGAACCTACCGTATTTATTGGTTTGTAACTATAAGAGTCTTATATAGAGAAAGATCATCCAGACCCTTAAAGTTCAATCTTATAAAGAGAACTGCCACAAGGAATAATTAAGATATATTATATCGATTGCAAATATGCAAACACAGCACCTCTGTGAAAAAAATGAGAAAAAAAAATAAAAGTGGTTCAACATGCATCATAATTAAACAAGTTATGAAGCATCTTTAATTTCCCCTAAATACATTAATAAATTATATTGCAATTATTAATTTTATACAAAACTGAACAGGGGAATGAGGGATAAGCATTTTATTTGCCATTGAATATACTGTATATCTTGAGTAAAGCCAGATTAAGATTAAGAAAAAGGAGGGGAGTAAAGAAGAACAAATAAATCACAACTGTAAAAAAGACTGCAATTTATTCACTTTATCTTGTAGCTTCAAACTCTAACAATGTTCAAAACAAAGATCTGATCAGAAATTAGAGAGAAATAGCTTAAAGTTAGAAATAAACCCTGTGGAAAAGGGGGAAAATTTTCAATCCATCAGTGGCAGTGAAATTTAAAGAAAATACAGTTTATTTTTTCCTGCTTCCACAGGAGTATGGAAAGATTTCTGGATGCCCTTAGCTCGTCTGATAACAAAAATAACTGGGAATTCAATAAAAAGTTACATTTTTCTCACAAATCATTTGTCTTCTTGTGAAAAATATTTCCCTACATTCTTGTAATTTCTTGAGGTAGTTTGGACAGAACATAATATGGATCTCAGTCTGAAACATTTCCCAATAAATGGCAAAGGCTTATCAGCTATACAAAAAAGAAAAGAGTGGGATGCAGGGAGCCCTCTCAGTTTCTGCTGATAATCTTCTGGCGGAGCCAATATTCCACCTAATATGTTCTGCTTGTTGTGGAATTCCAACCACGTGTAAAGTTGCACTGGTGAGACTGAGATTTGAAAGACATTATTTTGACTTGAAGGGTATTAGCCTTCAATAATTCAGTTATGGATGTCTCTGAGGACATTAAATCTTTGACTTGGGGCATTCTGTTTTCAGCAACATTCAATCAAATATTTACAGTACAAAAAGTACCATTAGTGTTATGTCTGTTCTCGTTATGATATAGGAGAATATAACATCTTTTTTAATGATGACTGCAGCCATTGTCTTAGGGACAAATGGGGCATCTAAATCTCTGTGCGCAGCATCCAAACATCAATAGACTCTTCAGTAATCAAAAGGGAAGATAGACCCTGTTTTCTTGCTCTAATCAAGGCAATTATACTGAAATCAAAATAACAGTGCTGCAGGGAGTGGCGTGGTATGTTCATGCTTGGTTTTATTTTGTTTATTTATTTGAGTGGCAGAAATTGTGATGCTGTGCAACCATAGGAACTGTCTGCTGCAAAGAATGGAAAGCAGAATAAATGTTGCTTGATAGCTTGGCAAAGTTGAGGAAAAATTACCATTCTTACTAAAGAACTATGATACAGTGTCTGGTAATGAGGAATGTCTGTTAATTAAGCAATTTCTTAATTACATGAAATTCTTGTACCGGTAGGAAATGTTCTTTTTGCTATTGGTTAAGGGAAATTATTTTTATTCTTAATTTTCCCAGTGCTCATGACAGTGATATACAAATTTCAAATGTGTTAATTTTCAGAAATTAGTCAATGAAAACAGTTAAAAAACACATCTTGCTGTGATCCAGTGAAAGTTGAAATCATGATGCCTGAGGAATGGCTGAAGTTTAAGCCCACATCTGTTAAGTGGCCAAGTTTGAAACACTTGACTCTATGGCTTCTGAGCAAGAGATTAGCTTAGACCTCAGGAGTCACACAGAACACCACTCATATCCCTGATCAAGTTGTTTCTTAGAACCATATTGCCTTTACTATTTAAAACATAAATTGTTTTATGTGAGTTCTTTATACAGTAAAACCTTGGATTGCGAGTAACTTGGTCTAAGAGCGTTTTGCAAGACAAGCAAACATTATAAATATTTTTTAATTTGATAAATGAGTGGTGTCTTGCATTACAAGTAGTACATACAGTATACGTACATTCTCTCACTGTGGGTAATTGTGGGTAATGCTTGGTCACTTTGATACACGAGTGCTTTGAATTACAAGCACGGTTCCAAAACTAATTAGGCTCGCAATCCAAGGTTTTACTGTATTTGGTATTTGTAATATTTTAAATATAAACTATATTTGGCACTGTATTGTTTAGACTAATTTTGTGTTTGCAAGGTGTCATCAATTTGTACAACATATATTAAATTCATTTAATTACACATGATATGTTTACTTTATTAAAAATAACAACCTGTAAACATGAGATAATGTAGATTCAGCTACCCTTGTTATGAAAAAAAATCAATAGGAAAACCACAGAAGATTTATTATTTAAAATAATGTATAGTCTGGCTGTAATTCCAAATAAATAGTTGTTGACACAGTTTTGTTGAAATCTGTGGATCTGTACCAGAATAAGTGTATTTGGATCTCAGAATAATGTCTATTTTTTTCTTTAAAATGTAGGATTTGTTGCAATTTGTCATTGGCTGGGAGAATAGACATAGTTTGTTTCAGCTTTTTGTAAATGTTCACATGCATGAACCCAAATCACATTAAAGATATCAAGATGTTGCTTTTTCTTGTAGATTAATTTGTTCTGGAAATTAATTTTCTTATAGAAAACATAATAAAATATGTTTTTCCTAGTGTGCAGTTCTAAGCACAAATTTTTCAGTTTTAAATCAAAGCTACCTCTAGTTAAAAGGAACTAAAACCCCATCATATCACAGTAAAGATGCTGACTGGAATGCAATCCTAACTAATTTATTTTCAGATCTGACTTTGGAAAAAATAATGTTTTCCTACTGGAAAAAAGGAGGTCAAATACATTAGAAAGATAGGGGTAGAATTTGGAGTGACATTTTGGTTTTTTGTTAAGTGCTGACCAACATTGGCTTGCACATTTTAAGTTACAAAATAAGATTGCATCAGTACACCTAAAAAGGTTTATGAGGATTGGTCACTCATTCTCAGAATAGCAATTATTATGATGGCCTCAGAAAATAAATAAATAATATTCTGTGGAGTCAAATCTCAGAGTTGCCTGAAATAAACTGGCTACTTAATTGTGATTGCTTCCTCTCAACTGACAATTTATGAGAATTCATTTCATAACCTTGCATTTTTTCTGAAAGATATTTTGGTGTGCATTACATAATAGCAGTAGACGCAGATTTTGCATCGAACACTACAAATAGCTTAATCTATGGAGTTCTTGGTGCTCTCTGAGCATGGCGGTTTGTTTGCATTGGGGATGCTACCTAGTTGGTAAGGTACCGGACCTTAATCTGTATTATCTTCCCCTGTAGAACTCCTAGCTACAACTATGCGCCCAATATGGATAAGCATTGGATCATGCAGTACACAGGGCCTATGCTTCCCATCCATATGGAATTTACAAATATTTTGCAACGCAAAAGACTTCAAACTCTGCTGTCAGTTGATGATTCCATGGAAAGGGTAAGCAAATTAAAGCCATGCCGGAGATTCTGCTGTTTTGAATTTTGCTGTAGTAGTAGGAAATCCTTGTCCCAGAATTCTACTTATATTCCATTTTTACATGAATACCTCAATTTTTATTCCATTCATTCTTTCAAAAGTATTGGTTGAAAGGAAAAACCAAGTATATGAAAAAAAAAGGATAAGTTTTCTTCTGGTAAAATAGACTCAATTTCTATTATGACCTCTTTTGCCACAGTGGTTAATTAAATTGCTTCAAATGTTAAGTGGCTTTGCTCATTGGAAGCCGGCTAGGAAGGTTGTGAAAAGGTGATCACGTGACGCTGAGACAGTGCAAGTGTCATAAATGCATGCCAGTTGCCAAGAGCTCAAATTTCGATCATGTGTTCATGGCTGTGGTTATCATAAATTTGAAAAATGATCATAATCACTTTTTTCAGTACTGTTGCCATTTTGAATGGTCACTAAATGAATAGTTGTAAGTCAAGAACTACTTGTAAGAGTCCCTCTGTGTTCTGTACTATTTTAAAACATTCTGTAATAGGAGCTTCCTTGGATTGCTTGAAATATTTCATTTATTCATTGCAAATAGTTTGATAGGTTCTTTTCAGCAGGTGATGGAAAAGAAAAAACAGAAGAGTTATGCAAACTGTATTTGAACACATTTAATGAGACTTTCTGGGTCAGTGATAGCCTCTAAAGTTTAATTTTAAAGTCATAGTTGTTTGTTTTGCAGTTAAGTAGATTCATATGACCTGGAGAATATCAAAATTGCAGAGATTTACAAAAACTTCCCAAGGTGTACATAAAATGAGAACATGCTTTGTTTCGAGCCTGAAACAGCCACATTTGAAACAATCCAATAGAACCAAACTCAGATCAGTTACAATCTTTCATCATAATGACTTAAAACAAATTGCATGTTCTGGGGTTCCAAGAGACAATGAGAACTTAGAATCAGCTCCTTACTGCCTTCTCAGCCTTCCATCCTTCCGAGGTCCATAAAATGAAGACCCAAGATTGTTGAGGGCAATATGCTGACTGTGTACACCAGTGGCCCCCAACTTTTTGAGCACCAGGGACTGGAAAAGGTTTTTCCATGGACCAGAGGAGATGTGGTTTTGCATGCAGCCTGTATCTTGTGAATGGGGCTTGGCTTGTTTGTGCAGTCCGGTTGCTGACATGCTGTGGCCCAGTGCTGGTCCACGGACCTGGGGTGAGGAATCCCTGGTGTAAACTGCTTAGAGCAGACGTCTCCAACTTTGGTCCCTTTAAGGCTGGGGAATTCTGGAAGTTGAAGTCCACAAGCCTTTAAAGGGACCAAGGTTGGAGACTTCTGGCTTAGAGAGTGCTGTAAAACATTGTGAAGCTGTATATAAGTCTAAGCCTTGTTTTATAGCCCAGGGCCACAAAAGTAGGCAACTGCTGGCCAATGAACTTGCTGAAGATTGGGAAAAGTGGTAATGAAAAACATTTAGAAATCCCAC
Organism: Pareas carinatus; assembly: GCA_032468095.1. Lineage (NCBI taxonomy): Eukaryota > Metazoa > Chordata > Lepidosauria > Squamata > Pareidae > Pareas > Pareas carinatus. The sequence goes on along the minus strand of JANHFO010006585.1, from coordinate 15,539 downwards.
AAGAAAAGCAGTTTTACTCAACCATTAACTTTAAAAAGTCCTTAAGACGTTCAGGAAAGACCACAAAAGTCTTCAATTAAACACTTCCCTGGGGTGATCAGTAACAAAGTACAGGCCAAAGTGAGAAAGCTAGACATTGATATTCAACATTCATTGATACTCAACAGTTAACAGGCAGTCTGCAATTACTTGTCAAAAACCAACCAGCCATAAAGTAAGTAGCCAGATGCAGACATGGACAAAAAGTTAATTTCTTATGGGTGATACCATTCCTATCAGGTTTGTTGTTATCTTTCCAGATAATTTTTAAGCTAAGCACTGTTTGCTCCTTAAAATGCTTAATTATAATTCTCACAGAAAAAAAGCAGAATATTGGTCGAGTATAAAACAAGACCAGAATGTTTTCTAAAAACTCTAATTAAGCAATAGTCGAGACAATTATGTGCTCATGTATTTATTTGCATTCGATTGTATATTCACAAAGATATATCATTCAGAACAACATCTGAATCAGCAAAAGTTAAACAGAAGAGAAATTCAAAGCTCATCAAACAATTCCAAATGTCTGGAAACTCAGCTTCAACAAGTCATAACAGCTTACACAGACTGTCCACTTCCAAATAGGCTCAATAAATCATTCAAAGCAAATCAATCTCAGCAACATTATTGCACAAGGCCTCACTCTCTCAAGCACACATATTATTTTGTATTTACCTGCCTACTATCCATATCTCAAACTTAAGTTTCACATTGCAGAATTAATTTTAAAAAATAGCAATAGTTTATTTACAAATTGGCGGGCAACGGCATGAAGATATCGTGTTAGCCATCTTCTTCCTCTTGACTGGTCAATTCTGCTGCTGCTGGCAGAATCATGTCTATGTCTTTAACCAATAAATAAGCGTGTGGTCTCAGAGCCAGCGCATTTTATCTTATCAGATGATTAGCAACCAGAGTCCAAAGGGCTCCAACACTGAATATGCCTAATTTATTTATTTCTTTATTAATCATATTTGTATGCCGCCCCTCTCCAAGGACTCAGGGCGGCTAATAAGGGAGGAAAGAATATAGTCAGCCCCTCAAAACAGATCAGTCTAGGAAACCAATGCTTCATAGGTCAGCAATACTTTTATTGTAAACCTGCAGTAATAGAAACTTCAAGTCTGAATGCATTCTCTCCCCTTTTTCCCTTTATTTACATGTGAACTAAGCTTGTTTAAGACTTTTATTTATATTAAATTCTTGGCCTGACCTCAGGCTCCTTTTCTCTGTTTCCTTGGTAGCACCTCTTCCTTATGACCTCTACATATAATGCTAGACACTATAGTTGGTATCTGAAGAACAGCTTTCATGGGGCACCAATGGCCATATACTTGATAGGGAGTGATGATCAAGTGGTCAGTGGTTTTCTAATGGGAGCTGTGAGCTGCTGATTGGATCAAAAGTCAGCAGTCCTGTTCTCTGTTTGTGATGGGGGAAGAGCCTATTTCTTGGCACTGGGCCTTGCCTTGGCTTCTTCCATTATGATACTAGCTGAGTGTGGCACAAGAAGAGTATTCTATTAAGTCAGGTCTCTCTGCAGTTGTTTTCTCCCCATCCCTGACCAGCAACTTCTGACTTGGTCCTTCCCTTCTTTCTGATTGGCATCTCTCTCCTTAGCTGTTCCTCCGCCTCTTCCAATCATGGCTTTGGGAAGTAGAGTTTTATAGGGCAGATAAGCTAGATCTAGTTATCTAGCCTTCGACGGGAGGGGGATTGTAAAGGAAAGGTGAAAGAAAAATAAAAGCAAAAAACCCCAAAGGATTTCCTGTAACTTGTAAGTTGTTCTTTTATGTGCAAGAGATAACCGAAAAGCAAAAAAAGGGGAGGGAGATTCAATCTCACCATCAAATACTTACTACACTACATTGTAGTGAAGGATAAACTCATTAAAAAGCAGCAACCTACTAAACAAGGATGGGACCAGGGCGATGGGGTTGCCTTGAAGGCAGGCAGAAGGCTTCAGCTGTAGCTGTAGTCTTGTTGAAAGTGGCCAGTTGCAGCAGTTCCCCTCTGTCTCTGGGCTAGCAAAATGAATGGCTACTTTTCCTTAAGTATCCTAGGATGTTTCAGATCAGTCAAGCCAAAGTCTTGCTGTTGAATTGATAGGTTAGAAATTAAAAAGAAAAAAGAAACACTCAGCACCAAAGTCTAATTGTCACTTTTATAATGGTTGAAAGACTCAATTGTTTCAGCCTTGAAATAGACTAGTTCTATTCCAAGATCAGGACAAACTACTGTGCATTGCTCCAATCTTGAAACAACTGATGAAAGGAGCACATTTTATTTGAAGCTTCAAGCTCTAAAAATGCGCATTTCAATATTGCTTTATATCAGATGGAATTTGCATCTCTTCTACCGTAGAAGCATATGGTGAATGTTCGATGATTACTGGATTTTAATTGGTTTATTAGTGGCATAGTCCTAACAGAATTGTTTAAACATAAAATTTGTAAATACTGCTTTGTGTGTATTTATAACGATTAATTTGGCATTTATTTGCATTGATTTTTTTCCCCATTTATTGCATTTCAGTTATATCATATGCTAGTGGAAACTGGAGAACTGGAGAATACTTACATCATTTACACTGCTGATCATGGTTACCATATTGGACAGTTTGGATTGGTCAAGGGAAAGTCAATGCCATATGATTTTGATATCCGTGTTCCTTTCTTTATTCGTGGTCCAAGTATAGAGCCGGGATCAGTGTACGTTCTCCTATGTCTGCAGCACAGCTGTTGTTCCTAATGTAAAATATTTGTAAGCACATTTGATTGTCACTCTTGTGGATGATTTCTTTCATCAAGATTCTTGCAAAGCATGAACAAAGAAGAGCATTTTTTATTACTTTATAAATATTTGTTCTTTCCAACCTTTCCTAAAAGTATAATGGTATATTTGTTTTTATTGTTCTAGCCCGGGATAGTTATTTTGCTGCTTGCTGCTAAGACTTTAAAGACTGTAAAGGGGTCATATGGGGCTATATTTCACTTACCATGGCATTACTGGGTGTATAAATATTTAGCCACGTGTCTACTGACTCAAGTAGCATGGATGCTTTATCTCATTGCATAACTTAGTACATCCTGAAATTAGTGTGCCTCATCCTAATCCGGTAAGGGAAACGTGGAAGAAACTTGAAACTGGCTTAAGGTGCCATGTGTGTATAAAATGACACTCAAATTCTTTTAATTCTACAAAGATTTAAGATGTTTCTTGTAATGTGCATAATACAGCCCTGACCTTTTCTGTTAATTTGCAGAGTATCTCACATGGTGCTGAATATCGACCTTGCTCCAACAGTTCTGGATATTGCTGGACTTGATACACCTCTAGACATGGATGGCAAATCTGTTCTAAAACTTCTGGACCTTGACAAACTTGGGAACAGGTGAGCCCTTTCTTAAAGCAAACGCCTGAGTTGAAGTCTGAAGCAGATGGGGACATGAAAGATGTCTAAACCAGTACAAGTGACCCTTGTTTCCCGGCACAAAACAATTTTTAAAGATCATATTTATAAAACTGGAAGTTGTGAGCAAAATAATATGCTTGGAGTAAAAATAGATTGGTCGTTTTTAATTACATAGCCAAACGTAGGCATGAATGCCAACAGTAAATATTGTTGTTTTGATTGTAGGTTTCGAACAAACAAGAAAACCAAAGTTTGGCGTGATACATTCCTGGTCGAAAGAGGGTAATTATTGAAGTTTAGAAAGTTCTAGGAAAATTGCCCAGTGGGCAGTTCTGTTAATTTTGTATGCAAGCACATCCTTTGTTCGACCTTGTTTTGCTACTATGAACAATGGAGGTTGTGAAGCTCATTCCTTGCCATGCCAAGTTGACCCAAACTGTAAAAGGAAAGCTTTAGAGAATAGGAAGAAGGCGGAACAGGAACAATATTTGGGCCTTTTCCTCTCAGCCTTCTCTGCATCTGAGCTGCTTTCCATCTCCTCAGTTTCGGTACACAGACTTTCCCCAGTGGCAAACTTTCTCCTTTAGGATCTGAGGAAAGGAACAAAACAGCAAAACACAACATTTTATATAAGAACGAAATTGGTTTGGCTTTAGGACTGAACTGTCCCTCACAAACCAGCATGCCTAGAGAAGAGGATCTGTTCTCTTCTGTCTCTTTTTTTTAACTTCTTTGGCAAAAGACATTGCTGGTTTGCTTCTTTCCATCCTTGCCCAAGTCAGATATTATCACAACTGAAGTACAAAAGAGGGACCTGGCTAAGGAAGAAATTCTTCCAACTCTTGGCTACTTCCATGTTGAAAGCTTGGGGTGAACAATAATCATAATCATAATAATAATGGTAGACAGAAATGCCAAATAGGATGCAAAATCAACAAAAAAGAAAGGAAACCAAATAGTTCACCACAAAAATGGAAGATAAGACTGGAAAATAAGATCAGCAAGTTGAAATCAGATACAGGCAAACTAGAACAGATGAAAGAAAAGAAGCTGAAGACCAAAGAATACCTAATAAAAAAATACCACTTAGAAACAAGGAAGATCAAGGAAGCACTGGAAATAATAAAGCAACAAATAACAGCTATAGCCAAGAAGATCA
>JANHFO010006584.1:64197-74901 GCA_032468095.1 Pareas carinatus | reverse complement strand
AATTTATGGCGCTGGACCCACATAGACGGGGCCGGCGCGTAGTGGGCCGTGAGCTTTTCAATGAGATCAGCCCACGGGGTCTCCTCCAGTGTCCTTGGCTCAACCAGATCAGAAGCCATGTCGAAAACAGCATTTCCACAATTGCTGAGAAAAAGAGCCTTTTTCCTTTCCTCAGGATAATCGTCCGGCTTGTGGGCTGCTATGTAGAAGTTGAATTTTGAAAGGTAAGCCGACCATCGTTCTTCGGCCGGATTAAATTGGGCCGGGGGGTGTCCAGCGGACATTGATTCCCGCTCCGCCGGCCGCGCCGGATTCGCAGGCGTCGGGGGTTGCGGAGCGGACATTTTTCCCTAATCCGAGCAGCGCTACGGCGATCGGGAACTAGACTCACTGCTGGATTTCACGAGACGACTCCCAATCCTCCGTCGCCAGTGTTAGAGCGCGGGAAAAGACGAGGCGGCAGTCGGGCTGAAGCAACACGCTGAACTTTTATTTAACAGCAACTCTAGCAACAGCAACACCAAACCGCGCCGGCTGGCTTTTTATATTTGGCGCCCAGGCCGGGCGCTTAACCAATCACACTCAACTCTTCAACCATGCCCATATATGGACGTCCCCAAAGGTGGGGGGGGGAGTCGGCTCGCGCCGGCTCCGACAAGTCTGGGGATTCGAAGATCCAACACGAAGAGAGAAAAAAACTAAACTGTAAAAGATAATAGACTATAAATAATGGTTATATGCAAATGATGATTGGAGATTATTAATGTTTGCATTAATTTCTTGTCATGATTGTAAAAAAAATCTGTAAAATAAAGGTTTTCTTGCCAAAATAAAAAAATAAAATAAATAAAATGAATAAAATTTAAAAAGTTCTCGGGTGAAAGGAAGATCACCAAAGTTGACGAGTGATGGTGTGAAATGGGATCACATTAATTCAATGAACAATCCCAAGGGAAAAATGCATCTGAACATCCATTTTACTAGAAGATGCATTCTACTAGCCATGGAAGATAGCTAAGTTAAGCAGATTAATGACCTTGAGTAACTTGAGGGGAGTGAGAGAAGAAAGTGTTGTATGTACCCTTGTTTAGCTCACTGTTAACATTGGGTCCCAACATAACACCACCTTATGTTGTCTGGCACCAATTTTCTTCCAAATTTGGGCCAGTAATTGTGGTTATGGTATTTCAGCATGACATACTTTTAAACCTTATGGATGTCCCACTTAATTGTTTAGAATATAGAAGGCAATAATGCCCGAGCTACAGTAATTTTCTTTAAAGAGACCCAGATGTTATATGTAAATTTGTTTTAATTTTTTTCTTCTTCATCTGAATGGATAACAGAGCATCCTGGAACAGTTTAATCCAGCTTTGGAGAAGCTGATATATCTGGGTAACAAGTATCTGCAGGCTTTTTATGGTAAGTGACAATGCTAATTGTATGTCTGCTTGCTTACAGTCTGGAACATTCTTTCTGACAGTGTAGCACACTTACCTTGCTGATAGTCCAAGATCCATTGTCCTCCTGGGCCTGGAATAAGTTATTTTTGATGCTATATATAATGTCCTCTCTTCTTCACTTACATGATGTTTCATTATTTCTTATTGCCTCTTGCTTTTAAAATATAAGCTACCCATTGTCATTTGGAGTTGAGTAACCATAACATAGCAAATAACAATTGCATCAGTTTGTATTTAGCTCTGCAGAATTTCATATATGCATGACGGAGGAGGTGATCTTTCTTGCCATGCATGAATAGAGAAGAATACCTGTGCAAGCAAACGCCTCTGTATAATTGGATGCACCACAATAAGTACTGTGCTTACTGTAACATGTATAAGAAAAGCCCAGCTTTGCATGCTCTGCTTGTGGATAACATGAAACTAATGGAATTTCCAAGCAGTCCTAACTCCTTTCTTTGCTCAACACAAACTTCAAAAGGTTTGTGGACAGACAGTTTGGGGACTGACCTGAATCTTTGGCAGAGGAAAACCCAAGAAATGAATTATTTGAAAAGGCTTTAATGAAGAACAAATCTGAGAAAAATAAAATTTAAAAAATACTCAGCCAAAAATACATTCTAATTTTCTTCCTTTAAAAAAAAACCCTGCAGCATTATCTGAAGCCGCAGATGTATATTTTATGGCAATTCAGAAGATTGGAGAACAAGCTCTTCAGAGTTCTACTTCACAAGTTCTGGGTAAGACCTGGGTTTTTTTGTAATAAAAGCAATTTATATTACTATGTAATATAGGGGTGGGGGTAAATATGCTATGCTTGCTAATCATTCCACTGGGTTCAGCATTCAAAGGGATTTTGCAAGTTTATATCTAGACGTTGATCCATCCTTTTCAAGTACACTCGTGTTTCAAACTGATATAATTCAGTCTATGCAAGGACTGTGTAGCTGGACTAGAATGCAAACTTGTTTATCCAGATACAATAGACTGATCAGTTTATTTCCTATTTTGGGCCAGTTCAAACATGTTCATCTGACTCACTTCTGCTTTTATGTGCAAGTTCTTAAAGTTCCTATATTTAAAAAAAAACAAACTTAATTGCCTGACAAAACACACACAATGTATTTTATTTCTTAGTTTTCATTCATTTTTAATTTCTTCAAATCTGGGGTCAAATACATTCAGATATGTATTTTGAGTTGAACTGAGAACTTGTGAGCCATGGTGCTGCAGTGGTTAGAAGGCAGCGTTGCAGGCTAATTCACTTTAGCAACAGAGTGGTCAATGCCTGGAACTCACTACCTGACGCTGTTGTTACATCTTCAAACCCGCAAATCTTTAACCTTAAACTGTCGACCGTGGACCCCACTCCATACCTAACGTGCATAAGTGCACCAACGTGCCTATCGTCCCTGTCCTAACTGTCCCCATATATTCACATGTTTATATGTTTATATATTATGTTCCTACCTATACTTGTTGTTCTCATATATGCTTGACATAACAACAACAACAACAACTGTTCACTGCCAAGAGTTTGATTGACTCAGCCTTCCATCCTTCTGAGGTTGTAAAATGAGGACTCAGATTGTTCAGGGCAATATGCTGATTTTATAAACCCTTTAGAGAGAGCTACAAAGCACTGTAGAGTGGTATATGAATCTAAGTACTATGTTAATTGGGGAGAAGTATGAAATGAAGATAATTTACCTCTGGTTCAGGTAATGCAGATCACATCAGTGTCCATTAGAAATTACGTACAATTTTCCAGCATTGTTACTTCACAGTCAATGGTTTAAACTTCTCCTTTTGATGTCTTCCAAATGTGCTGGAACTGTAGCCTCCAATGTCTATTTGAGAATTCTTGAATTTGCATCTTACTGTATTTCTAAAGAAGGCTGATCTCTCTAGTATTCCGTGTTTGTACTGTACATCAATTCTGCCTAAATTATTACTCAATAAAACAGGTCAAGTCCACCCATGGCTTCTGTTTTAAATGCAAAATAGATAGGGATAACATATTATAAAACTGATCTGAAAATAACAAATGTAAAATTATTTAGAGGGAAAAATCAGATGTATCTCCCATAGAATAGGACTCAATAATACTAAGTTTGAAAAAGATCTTGTAATAAGTACTCTTGTACTTATTATTCATTTATTAATGTCTTTAGTTTTGTAACAAAGCAATCTTTAACCTTAAAAATAAATAAAGTTTTCAAACAGCTAAAAAGTCACACCAAAATACAGAAAAAAGAAAAAAATCATATATAGCACTGGGTCATCAATGAATCCACTGCTGTAATATAAATAATGCAAGATATTATTACAAATTATCACAACCATAGTAATACATGTTGCTGCATCCTTTGTTTAGTGAAAAGTACAATACTGCTTTTTTCAAAACAGATCACACATTTCTGATGATCATTTCTTAATATCTCAAATATTATTACTGTTGTTGTTATTACTTATATACCGCTTTACAGTGCTCTCTAAGCGGTTTACATAGTCAGCCTATTGCCCCCAACAATCTGGGTCCTCATTTTACCGATCTCGGAAGGATGGAAGGCTGAGTCAACCTTGAGCTAGTGGAACTCGAACTGCTGAACTTTGCTGGCTAATGGCAGATGGCAGTCAGCAGAAATAGCCTGCAGGGCTGCTTCTAACCACTGCACCATCCTGGCTTTTCCAATTTCCTTCCCCACATGCTCAATAAATCATGATTCTTGATGAACAGACATTGAATGTATTTGAAGGGGCTACATTTTTTAGAATTCGCAGGCAGTGACACAAGAGAAATAATGAAATGATTTTTCTTTACCTCCTCATAGGTGAAATTTTGATACAGATGTCTGAAACCCAAATGCATCTAAACCGTAACTTGGAAATAGTTGTAAGTATCTTGGATATATTTCTACTAATAGGAGAACTATGACAAAAAGTTATGTCGGTTATAGTTGTGGTCCTTTAAACCTATTTTTTGGTTGTCCTTGGCAATCACTGAAAAAAGAATTTATTTTCTCACAGGTGCTTGCTACTCAAATTTTACTTATGGGAAGGCATGGGAGAGAGGGAAGTCTGCAGAGGCATACATTATTTGCAAAGTTACATAAGTTATCTCTATTACAGCTTGATCATATAACTGTGTCCTGTATATATGTACAGTAGCTTTTCACAACCTGGTTCTCTCTAGATATGTTGCATTTCAGATCACTTAATCCTCATCTAGCGTGACTAATGGCCAAAGGTTGACAATTTACACACACACACTCTTAAAAAAAGATGCAATGTCAGATGTGAAAGGTTGAGTCTTATCTTCTTTTTATTATTTTATAAGCCAGTCTAGCAGCCTTTCCTAATAAAGGTTGGAGAATAAACACTTTACATTCCTAACTAAATACTTTTTAATTTGCACAAAGTTTTAAACATGGTTATGTAGAAATTCTCAGCCAACAACGCATGTCGTTCCTTGTATACAGTACAGTACACTCACATTCACTTTCCTCCCAATATACTTCTAACATCCCTGCAAGAATTCCTTACTCATTTGTTCATAAATACATTTAATAACCAAGGAAAATGCGCACATCCTTATATTGCTTACCACTCAGTGTTGAGCTACGGAATGTCCCCTCACTTCAGTTTCCTTCCAAATAATGTCTCCATTGCTATTCTTGAGTCCATTCCCTTTGTTGGAGGCTTCTTGTTTAGATTCTTTCACCCATTTCTGTAATGTTTTTAAATTATTCCCATCAAAACCACCCTGCATTTTTGCAAGTTTGCATTTTCTCTCCCTTGCTGTCCTTCCTATATGCTTTGCAGCTACTTTTGCCTTTCTCATTTGACAAAAATGAGTGATTGCTGTCAGTGACTGCATGACCTCTGTAAATACCATATGCTAAATAAATAAAATAAATTTGACAGAAACCATTTGCTTATCAGCATTTTTTCTTTTATACAACTCACTTCATCATATTATCAAACATCCTTGTGTACTTCCTGTTAGCGTAGCTCCACCCACTTCTGTGCTCTGTTTAATGTAATTCCTTTTACTCTATCAGAGTTTTCCTATTGTATTTTCTTACCTCCACTTTTCTTTCAATCTGTTGGCAAAGTATTTTATTAATTATAATTATAAATTTATTTTCTGCTACTATTTCATGTATGACTTGCACTTTCCATTTTTGCAAATATTCTACTTTCTCTCTCATTTCTTTTACTTTTCTTCTATGTCCATTTTGCCCAACATCTATTCTTGACGTTACTAAATAATGACCCATCCCACATTCAAAACCTCTCATTTTGCAAGCTTTACTAATTCCTCCTCTGTATTATGATAAACCAGTCAATCATGTGCTTGAATTTATTGCTTTGTTATATGCATGCCTAAAGATTTTTAAGTCACATATTCAAACAGATGTATATACTGAACAAATGCATTCTTGCTCATTTCCATGTCTTCAAATGCCCTCTCTCAACTCATTCCCAACCATCTATACATATAAACTAACATACTATTTTTCCTCTGGATGGAAAATTTTGGAGTTTTCACACAAATTAATCCCTTATTTTTCTATTATCATAATTCACTGGGGTGTAACATCTAACTCTAACCCAAAGTGGTAGAAGGGGAAGTAAAGTAGAAGTCACATCTAACAATCACCTGCCTCTATGTTGTCATTTCATGTGCACCCACAATAGGTCAGCTTTTCTCAATCTCAGCCACTTTCAGAATTCTGGGAATTGAAGTCCACATATCTGAAAGTGTCTGAGATTCAGAAACACTAAATGATACCACATCCTACTTCCTAACATACAGCTGTTTCATCTGTAATTGCCCCCAACAATTAGGCAGAAAGATGCTTGTTACATACTCTAATTAAAGAGCTGGAGACGCCTGATGTAATAGATAAAGTTAGTCCTCTCCTACTGGATGATGGTCCCATCCTCATTTAGTGCTCAGGTACACTAGATGAGTAAGACATGATTTCTGACAATATCTTCTTTTTTGAATAGGCAGAGACCTTCCGTGTAGATTTGTTGCAGCACATGGAAAAAAACACCAAGCTGGATGTACAGTTTATTAATGTAAGAGTCAGACTGTTCCTTGCCTGTTTCTTCTTATCTTTCCCTATTTTCTATGAACCACCATTGTAGGTGCTGTGTCCCTTGAATTATTCCTGTCTTTTACAAGTTGCTATGTGTATTAATGCATAAGCAAACAATTTATTGTTCATGAACCACACAGCTGTGTACATAATGGCTAGTACCTGATGTTAGATCCCTGGAAAAAAATCTATCCAGCCATACTTATAGCCTTTATAGCTACCACTATATTTATGCTAAATTGTTAATTATTTTCTTGAGTTCAGAGTAAAGATTTTATTTATTTTAAATGTTGTAGGATAGTCGCCAACGATATGAGAAGGAATACCGGCACAGAGTAGCCAGTATAGATAAATCCATGAAGGACCTGCGGAGAATGGAGGGTCGTCGAGATAAGAATGTCTGGGAGATGAAGGTAGGAAGCAGGCTATCTGGGTTTGGTGGGAAACCTGAGGAAGGCTACGGCCGAGGGTCCAGCTGTAGCAATCGATATGCTTACAAAAACCAGTGGAGTAAGCCCAGAATATTGGATTACAACGGAGAGGCTTTAGTTTGAATTCCTACATCTATAAAGTGCCCTGAATGGATGTATCCTTATAGGCAACTTTAGTGATTCTAGATTTATTTTTTTAGCTAAATTTGTTTCCTGAGAGTTCTTTTCTTCTTTCTTTTTCAAAATAATAAAAAAGAAAGGATCTCGTTAGTTGCCTTGAGTGTTTTTGAGAAATAGTTGGATGCGAGTGTAAATACATGTCTAAATCTGTCTCCAATGTTCCACAAAGATGGGTCATACATAATTCTTACTGGGGGGAGGTTACACAGGAGGCCTTCAAAAAGTCAAGATGGCAACTGGAAGTGTATTATCACTTATGTAGATATTCATAGTCACCTTCTTGACTTTGGGGCCCCCACCATGATGTCACTGTGCCAAACTCCTGCAGGCTTTTCCCTATGAAGGAAACATCAGGCAATGTAATGGACTGTGAGAATAACCTTGGAAGACAGGAGGAATAGCTGTAGCCTAGATAGTGAGCTGATAAATGAAATCTGAGCTCAAAGGAGATATAAGGGTAAAGAAAGTGTCTCAGAATTGAATGGACCTTGCATTGCAATGAGTCACTGACTGCTGTGTAATACTGCAAAAACTCCTAACAAGCACCTGGTATCTGGAAATGGCATTCCCTGTTGGAGGACTTGATTGAAAGGAATCTCTTCTCCCCACCCCTTCTCTCTTTCCTTGACTCCAGGAAAACACGCTGCACTTGCGTAGCGAGCTGCACATTTTTGTCAGTGAAAGCCAACAGGCTGCTGAGCTGGAGGAGAAACGTCGCTATCGCTTCCTGGCGGAGAAGCACCAGTTACTCTCCAATGCTCTCCTCCAGTTCTACACCAAAGTGAGAAGTTGGGAAGGCAAATATGTGCACAGGCATAGCTTGGATCTATGTGCAGCACTTTTATTTTGTTTTTAAATGGTATTTTCTGGTGGGAAGAGAGATAGAGCAAAGATCTTAATATATGCTGTTTGCTTTTCTCTGTCAGCCTCTACAAGTTAAATGCAAGCATGGAACGTTAAGATCATGAATGGAGATATGATGATATCTTAGCAGGACAGGATCCCAAGCCCGTATATTTAAATGATGCTGACTTTCTAATCCTCTTTGTAGCAGGTCAGGGAAGGGGGAAATGGCTTAAGATTTAAAAACTGAAGCAGGACTCGGTGGCCAAATAGTGCAGATATTTTGTTTAATTCCAAAAAAAGGGTTTGAGAATGAAAAGGTTCCAGCCCCTTTTTTTGTGATGGCAAGCGTTTGTCCCTCACCGGAATGTTGGAGTTTCAACCTGTTTAACTTCAAGATTTTTGAATGAATTGGAAGGAAAAGAAGAAAAAACACTGGGTTTTTTCCAAAATAAAAATAAATATGCCTACAAATCAAAAGGTTAACATTATTGATTGTCTGATATTATTTATTTTTATATTTGAGAGCATTTAGATCTGTCTTTCTGCCCCCTGGGGCACTCATGACTGGAGCGCTTTAAAACAGGGGGATCAAAAATTCAAAAAGGCCATAACCAAGAGATCAATCCTAACTCTCAAGCTTTTACAGGTAGTCCTCAAGTTAAAACAGTTTGTTTAGTGACTGTTGAAGTTACAACGGAACTGAAAAAAGTGACTTGTGATGGTTTTTCACACTTCCAACCATCACAGCCTCCTCATGGTCACGTGACCAATTCAGATGCTTGGCCACTGGCTCATATTTGTGACGGTTCCAGTGTCCCAGAGTCATGTGTTCCGCTTTTTTGGACCTTCTGACAAGCAAAGTCAATGGGGACGCCAGATTTCCTTAACAATTGTCTCAACAACTGCAATGATTCACTTAACACCTGTGACCATAAAATGGTCATAAAATGGGGCAAAATTCACTTAACAAATATCTCACTTAGCGACAGAAATTTTGGACTCGGTGGTCATGTGGTCAAGGACTAGCTGTAATGTCACTCTTCTCCTTCCTGGAGAACCTCTGCAGACCTTAAGGGAACACGGGTGCATTTGAAATGTGTTCTTTTGGCACAGTGCATTTTGGAATCTTTTAAATCTTCCGCAGCTTTTCACAGCAATATTCAGGATGAAATCTCTTTTTATTACCCCTGCTAAAACTGTGCCTCTGATGACTCCTTCCTCTTACCTTTCTTCAGACTAAGTAATGTTTTAATTAATTTGCTTCTGAAGGCTCGGACCCTCATCCTGAACAAGGCACCCGTATGGAAAGAGGAATTGGAGACCTCCCACAATCCTGTGCAGAATGTGCTCAAGTCCCCAGCCAGTCAGAGACACCCCTCCGGTCGCCTCACCCCTACCCACCTTGAAAATGTAAGAGAAAGTGGATGGAGACAGGAGCTCCGGAAAGGAAGGCGGCTTCAATGACTCTTAGGGTAGAATTAGCAAAGGGTAGAGACCACACTCTCCACCGCTACATCAATATGAATAATCCCCAAAACTCTGTATCTCTACCTTTTGTGCATCTACTTTCGCTCCAATTCTGTTCACCTACTGAAGACGCACTTGGAAATGTGGACATTGGTCCACTTTCTAAACCTAGCTTACTATATATGACTGTACGTATTGATTTTCTATCTTGGTATTTGTCTAAGTTGTAGAATTGTTAAAAAAGGATAAGGAATTTATTTTTCCAGCACTAATGGAAAAGTATGGGCATAATTTAATTTAAATTATATACTCATTAAATTAATTAATTAACAATAACTTATAAATTAAATATCTTTAAAATAATTGAAGAATATAAAGGAAACGGTGAGTCTAAACCTCCTAGTCCAGCCAATAGAAGATACGACAATTTTGTGTAAGAATCTTTCAATCACTCCAGTGGAATTTGCTTTCTTGAATGCTTTTCTGGAAGGGTTCACTCTTGCTATCCTTTTCTTGGTGTAGCTCCAGGGGCTTCCGAGCGATTTTGGCCCACTTATGGCAGGGCAGAGCTTCTCCCAGGAGACTCAACAGAGGGCGCCATCTTCTCAGCCAGAAACAAAAAGGAAAACAATGCCAAGAGCTCCTTCACTTGGTAAGATTGTAAAGGGATAATGTAGGGCAGAGTTCCCCAACCTTTCCGGCTCTGCAGACCAGCCGGGGGTGGGGGGAGGAGAGGAGATGGTTCAATGTGAGTGGCCGGGACGCGCATGCACACCTGACGCTCGTGCAAATGGAGTGTGTGCGCATGTGCTCACCCGGTGCTCGTGCAAGTAGGGATGTGTGCACACGCTTGCGCACTGCTTCCATGGCCCGGTTCTGAACTGCTCATGGCCCAATAGTGAGTTGTGGCCTGGGGGTTGAGGACCCCCTGATGTAGGGAGTCAGGGATCAAAAATCTCCATTAAGACTTGCTAGAGATGCCTGTTGTGAGTGAAATATGGAAATTTGTGTTTATTCCAGTCAGTCTGTCAGCATTTAAATCACCTTACAGCATTGTGAGGATCAAAGTAATTTGGGATTAAAAAAATATATATATAATTAAAGCAATTATGACAAATTTATTTATTTATTTATTTATTAAGATTTTTATACCGCCCTTCTCCCCAAAGGGACCCAGGGCGGTGCACAGCCTTATAAAACACAT
Source organism: Pareas carinatus (assembly GCA_032468095.1). NCBI lineage: Eukaryota > Metazoa > Chordata > Lepidosauria > Squamata > Pareidae > Pareas > Pareas carinatus. Next base: position 64,199 of record JANHFO010006584.1, on the reverse strand, counting down.
GG
>JANHFO010006584.1:0-15169 GCA_032468095.1 Pareas carinatus | reverse complement strand
GTACCTATATGTAGGTCTAGGTGTGTTCGGGTCTTTTCACATGTAGGATAGAGAATATCTTGACAACGTTTTGGCGAGATCCCACTCGCCATCTTCAGGCTGGTGCTTTTGACTTCTTGGTAGTCAATAGCACCAGTCTGAAGATGGCAAGTGAGACCTTGCCGAAACGTCGCCAAGAGACTTTCCAGTCTACACAGGAAAAGACCCGAACACACCTGGACATATATACACTTTATATATATACTTCTCCAGATTTACTTTTGGCTAAACCATTGTCGGTAGGAAATACATAACCAAATAGTAGGAGATGAGGATGTCAATTTGCATAATACTATCTTGGACTTGTTTATTAAGAATAAATGACTACCCTAGCTGAGAAATACAATATATCTCATTGGAGATGAAAGTATGGTCAGGATTAAAGTCAGGGTTGATTCCTCTTTTAGAAAGGATAAATTGGCTGCCTTATGGGATCCATGGGGAAGACAGAAAAGGACAACAGATCAATCAGGCCCATTCCTGCAACCCTCCATATCAGCCTGCCTGCATGTCAGTCTCTATACTTTTCTGAGTTATGCATTTGGGGAGAATGGGAGAAGTACCCTGTTTCCCCGAAAATAAGACTGGGTTTATATTAATTTTTGCTCCAAAATACACACCTAGGGATTATTTTCGGGGTAGGGTTTATTTTTGCTGCTCTGGTTCCAGTTGCAATGGATGTACTTCCAGTAAAGGCAGCTGTCTGGCTGACAATCTTAACTAGGGCTTATTTTGGGGGTAGGCCTTATATTTACAAGTGGCCTGAAAAAATCATGCTAGGGCTTACTTTTGAGGTAGATCTTGTTTTCGGGGAAAAGAGGGTAATGATTTCATGGCAGTCAGCCAGTTGAATTAGAAACCTATGTGCAGGTGGGCTAGGGACAGGGCTAGCCACAGATGCTGGCATCATAGTACCTGCAGGTTTGTCTACCTCTAACATGGATTCCTCTGGTCACACCTCATTGATGGCCTAGTTCAGAGTTCTTGATCTTCTTTCTTAATAGGGGTCTGGATTCTCTAAACTGGATTTGGACTGGAGAATCCCCAAGTAGAGGGAAATGTTTCAAACGATGCGCTCCTTGTACAGTTCTTAAATTGGCGATTGTCTTCTTCAAGTGGTCACCGCAAATCCTGGAAGAAGTAGGAAGAAAAGGGAACTCTGTTCTTGTCATTTCAGACTGTTTGTTGTTTCCTTATCAATATTTTGCACACAGATGTACCTAAAGTATAATACGTTCTGCATTCTTCATGGATAACTATAGACAGTTGGTAATGCCAATCCATTACTATTGCATTTTTAAGAAAAATGATTTGTAATTCTGAATGGTAGTAGACCAGGGGTGCACAATCTGCTACCCTAGGCCTTCAAGATAGCTTTGGCTGTGGCTCTCAGAGCCCTTCCAAAAGTTGCCACAAAGCAGAACAGAAAGAAATAATTACTGATATCACGGGAAATACGTAATTAATTTAGGGCTTCCCCCCCCGTCCCCATATATTTATATAGTTCAACTAACCAGTATATACTCAAAGAAACTGGGTTTATTCACAACAGAAACAGCAAAAAAGAATTTAGTTGAGATTTCTCATTGAACAGGGCAGAGGAAATCTAAACGTGAAGTTCAAAGAGGCAGAAGCATCTGCAGAACCAAACGCTTTTCTCACAATGACAAATGCCATGTCCCAAATGTCATGTGCCATCCCCTTGCCAAGTCCCTGCAGGTGTTTCTAGGCATTAATAAATACAAATTCTACAGGTGTCGATGACAAGGTTTGTCCTCAAGCATTATCGCTAATCCAAGTTCCAACCAGAGGTTTTTACACAAAAAACTAGCCTCTATGAGAAACTGCTGGTGCTAATTATTTAGAATCGGAGTACAGGACTGTTGGAAGGAACAGCTATTTTTCAGGTGGGACTATCGGCCTTAAGCTCAGACACTCCTTTATCTTTCTGCACTGTGATTCTCAATCCAGTGCTTCTTCTGTGGGCTAAAAGAATATCCTGACTGAGAGCAAAGTCTACGAGGAAGCCCAGTTTTCAGGATCAGTTTCAACAAACCCATCTTCATGTTTTAGAAGCAATTAGAATCCAGGCCGTCCGATCTCAATCTGCATTTGGAAAACAACTCCTCTAAACCCTACCAAGGTGACTAATTGCCTGGGGTTACAACCACTGGGTCCAAAGCATCCAAAACTCTTTCCTATCACAGACTGGTTCTAATTGTTTACCCAGTTCTGGAGACTCTCCCTAGGAAAGATATCACATGCATATCTTGGAATGAGTAAATCTGTTTCCATTTCAAATCATCCACTAATAGGACACTCCCATTGCAGAAATCCTTAAGATCCCACTCAAATAATAATCAGAGAAATACTTGCCATGACTATGGTTTGGTCATTTTTTTTTTTGCCATTCCATAGCAAGTTGGCAGCCAAGAGGGGAAGAGGCCAGAGCTGGAGGATGGGGGTGAGGAAAGGAGTCTGGGAGGAGAGCACAAAAGATTCCTTTGTAGAACAAGAAGAGAGGGAAAAAGGGAAAGCATCACCCAATGCCCAGAAGCCATGTTTGTAACAAGAGAACTATTCTCTTTGATTCTTAAAAAACAATTCCAAGCAAAAAGAGCCTGGCTGAATTAACCCTTCACTAGGGCAATGCAGTAGGGTGTAAGAGGAAGGCGCCATGGACCAAGGCGTTTCACATTTTTATTGTCAAGAATATTATTTGAGAATGAGGAGAAGCAATGATTGATTTCATCATGTCTTATCTCAGTCAGGACATAAAAGTTAATTAAAGCCAGTCTTAAAACTGATTCCACAACTATGAGAACCCGGAGCTTCTGTGTTTTGTCTTATTGTAGCCCTAAACTCAGGTGGCAGATTGTTCCTAGCCAACCCGAGGATTTCATTACTGGCTAATTGTCATTAGTGTCACCACTCAAAATGCCTAAACATTAGCTGGATGCAAGTTGACCAATCTATAAAATGATGTATTCTGAATATATCTACCTCTATATCTGGAACTATTTGGGAGAAAAATCACTGAAGAAGTGAGAACATTAAATTATGGAAAATATATAGCCAACAGATCTTCACTAAGCCTCCCTCCATGAAAAATCCTGTTTTTTCATTGCCACCACTATCTGTTCACCTGCTCTGCTCTCCTGCTGAGCCCAATCACGTCCCCATTGTCAGAAAGAGACGTCAAGGCGACTCAGTGCAGTTCTTCCTTCCCTGAGCAGTGTCACTGTGCCTATTAAGCTTGGCAAGGCGAGATAAAAAGTACAAATCATACTCTCATTCTCATTGATTTAGACATATTTAGCAAGTGCCAAACTTGCAGACCCCAATCCTGAACACTGAATTATACCTGCCTCTGGAATATTAAATGCTGATGTCTATGATGTTTGATATCTATGATGTTTGATAGTCGGTCCTCAAAATACAGATAGTTTTAGCCAGTTGTGGGGATAACCACATAGTACAGTTTAACTGTGAATGGTTGTTCTTTCCTGTGGCTTTCCAGTAAGTTTCCCATTTTCAGAATGGAATTTTTAAGTGTCACCCATTTCAGTACAATCTCACTATTTAAGATGTCATTGCACAACCCTTGAAATTCAAAGGAATGGGACACAATCAGTGAGACCAATCCCCATTATAGTTGCGCTAAAAACCAAGGGAGAATCACTCTGCTTTGCGGAGCAATGAAAGAATCAGGGACAAATGATTATTAACCATTATTAATTTTATTCTAATTTTATAATTTTAATCTGTTATAAATTGATTTTAAAATTATGATTTTAAATTTAGCCATTCCCATATATATCTTTTAGTAATTTTAGGTTGTATGTTGCTGTATGTTGTTATTCGTTTTTTAATCTGCCTGTGCACCACCCTGGGTCCCTTCGGGGAGAAGGGCGGTATAAAAGTTTTGGAAATAAATAAATAAATACATCAGACATGTGACAGTACTGATTATTCAGACTTCTGACTACTTGGAGTAAAGCAGAGCAAGTCACACATTCTGCACTTTGATGTTTCCAGGAAACTAAGCCAGCGTGACTCAATATCCTGGAGAATGATGGTGATGCTATCTTTGGAAATACCCTTGAACCCCAGCATAGGGCATGACAATAGGCAGTGACCAGATTAGTAATTTCTCCAAAGAGCTGTGTGATTTTCCTGGGCTAGTTTCTCTATATTCCTGATGCCTTTTGTGCTAAAAAACCCGTAGATGTTCCAGAGGCATGTGGATTGGGTGGGATGATAGGCAGATGATGATGCACTTTGATTTATGCCTTTGCTTTTGTAAGTACAAGATCACATGTGATGTGAGTGTGCATAGTTCAGCAGCACATTGAAGAAATCATGTGGAAGCATGACCCCATTACTCCCGTTGCCTTCTCTTTATGCTTTACAAATGCTACCAACAGTAGCTCTTGCAAGTGATCTAAAGTGTTTCTTCCTACATACCTCTTGATGTGGTTTGGGTTGTAATGAAGAGTCAGAGGCAGGGCAATGACCTCAACTCTTTATTTCAGCTCAGATAGACACAGTAACACAGTCTGCAGCCTGGCTTCCCACTTTATACACTTTGAATTGAGTAAGCCAGCCAATCAGCTACAAGGGCTTTCCCACTGTAGCCAGGGGTCGAGTTGGAGTGCGGACCAGAGTGGAAACTTGCCTGTTTCACTCCACAGGACTCCTCCCCTCCTGATTGATACTTACACTGCTAATGTAGTCGCTCAGGTAGGCAGGACATCTTCGGCTCCTACTGGACCTGCATGGTTCAGTTGGAGCCTGGGCATCGGCCTGGGAGGATGCCCCAGCCAGGATTCCTCCTGTGGCTGTTGGTGGTGGCCCCTGGAAGGTTCCAGGTGCAGCCGCCACCCTGGGATGCCACAGATCCTCGGAGATGCTTCTTGGGCCCTTTTTGTCTGCAATTAAGTGTCCTGGTTGATTTGGGTTTGAGCTAGCTGTGGGCAGGAGAGGTTCATAGTTACTGTTTCCCCATGATCCCCTTCTATGCGAGCATGTAGCTGGTCTATGTGCCTGCACCATAGGCTTTCCACACAGGTTCGCACAGTGTAGGATTTAGGCCCCGTTATCCCTTCTCTTACCCCAGGGGTCCACTTAGGGCCATCTGTAAAGTTCCTGGCATACACCCTTTCCCCCTGTTTGAGCATATGGTCTGTGTTATTGGGGTTGGCCGCATGGTCTCTGAACTTGGGCCCATAGCTAGGGTGCATTCTATTTAGGATAGACCGTGGTTTTCTGGCCCATGAGTAGTTCTGCTGGGCACCGGCCTGTGACTGTGCTCAAGGTCAGATGTTTCCAGCTTAGGAATTTATTGACATGATCCTGCCAGTCTCCCAGGCCTAGGTGGCCCAGGGCCTCCTTGGCAGACCGAACAGCACATTCAGCCTGGCAATTCGCAGCCAAGCGATAGGGAGCTGTGAATACGTGTCGGTTCCCCCAGTCAGCTAGGAACCCCTCAAACTGGGTGGCCATGAACTGGGGGCCATTGTCTGACACTACTGGTAGGTCATGGGTGGCAAATAAGGCATCCATGGCTCTGATTGTGGCCTGGGTAGTCATGGTGCTCATGGTGACAATGTCCAGCCATTTGGAGTAGGCATCTACAATTATTAGGAAGGTGTATCCCATGAATAGCTCCATGAAATCAATATGTATTCTTGACCAGGTTTCTCCCCCCCCATTCTCCCATGTTGTCCCTTGGTGGGACGGGGTGGGACTCCTGGCATGGCCTGCAGGTTGCTACCCAGCCCTGGATTTCCTGATCCATGTGTGGCCACCACACACAGCTCCTCGCCAGTGCCTTCATGCTCACTGTCCTCGGGTGCCCTTCATGCAACGCTTTTAGAACCTGTGCCCTTAATACCTTTGGAATTACCACTCTGTCCCCCCATAGCAGGCAACCCTCTTGCTCTGTTAGTTCATACTGCTTGGTTGCAAATGGCTTGAATTCTACCCTCCAGTGTCCATGGGTCACCCTCTCCACACCCAGTTTAAAATAGTTCACAGGGTGTTGTCTGATAATGTGCGTTTGGCCACTTCTTGGGATGTGACCAATTCAGAGTCCAGGCAGCCCAAGAGAACTGGTTGGACGGGGGTTGGGTCATTCACTCGGACTGGGGCAGTGGCTCATGGCGTCGGCATGGCCTATTGTCCAGCCTGAGCAGTGGGAGAGTTTGCAGTTGTAAGCCACTAAAAATATATTCCACCATGTGAATCTTGCTGAGAGCACTGCTGGTGTGGGCCACTCTCCGGCTAAGAGTCCCAGTAAAGGCTTGTGATCGGTTACTATCTCAAATTCGCACCCAAATAGGTATTCATGAAATTTCTTTACTCCGGCCACTAGGGCCAAAGCTTCCCTATCTAGTTGGCTGTAAATCCACTCGCCCGGGGATAGTGTGCAGGAGTAGAATGCTATGGGGGCTTCTGTCCCATTGCGTAGGCGATAGCTCATACCCCATAGGGTGAGGCGTCTGCGGCTAAGACTAATGGGAGTATTGCGTTGTACTGCACTACCACTGAGTCCTCTGTTAAAAGAGCTTTGACTCCCTTGAGTGCCTTGCCTTCCTTGGATCCCCACTTCCATGGGCTGTTTTTGGTTAGCAGTCTGTGGAGGGGCTCGGCTATTGTGGCTTTTCCTTTGAGGAAGTTGCCATAGAAGTTCAACAGGCCTAGGAATGCCTGTAACTCCACTTTGCTCTGTGGTGTAGGGGAGTCTCTGATGGCCTTTACTTTATCGTGTGTGGGGTGGATGCCCCAGCCATCGATCCGATAGCCCAGGAATTCCACTTCCCGCAGCCCCAGATGGCACTTTCCCCTCTTTACTCTGAGTTCTGATTCCCTGAATTTGGTGAGGACTTCCCTCACCCTGTTGTGTAGTTGTGAGGTGTCCATGACTGTGATTAGGATGTTGTCGAAATATGGAACAACTCCCAGAATTTTGCACAGCATTCTTTCCATTATGCTCTGAAAAATGCTGGGGGCGACGCTACTCCGAATTATAGTCTATTGCATTTGAATGCATCTCTATGCGTTACTATTGTTTGAACCTCCGCGGTGGTGCCATCTACGGCCTGCACTACGTCTAATTTTGCGAATATTTTCACAGGGCTTAGAGAATGTAATAGCTGGTGCACTACCAGAACAGGATAGGCGCTCTGTTGGAGTGCCTTGTTCAGCATGCATTTGTAGTCAGCACAGATGCACACAGACCTATCTTCCTTGATTTGGGTGACTATGGAGGTTTCCCACTTGGCATGGTCAATTGGTTCTAGGATTCCTTATCGAATAAGTTTATCCAGTTCTTTATCTATCTCGGGCTTGAGGGCGAATGGGACTCTATGAGGTTTAAGCTATTGTGTGGTCAAGGTTGAATGAGATGGGGTCCCCTTGTACCTGCCGAGGTTTGGTCGGAAAACGTCCTGGAATTCCCAGATCAGCTCTTCCATGTCAGTTGTTTGGATGGCGTTGACCTGTTTCACTCAGGCCCAGGGCCTTGAACCAGTCCAGGCTTAGTAGGTTTGGTAGCCCTTGGTTGATGACATTACCAGTATTCCACCAGAATTGTTATTTGCCTCAGTAGCTGGATTGGGTTTCCCTGGTAATCCATGAATCTTGCGTTGCTTCTGTGCAGATCTTATCACCGGGTTGCTGGTAGCAAGTGTTTCAGCATGTTCCAAGATAGGATTGACATGGATGACCCAGTGTCTACTTCTAGAGTGCATGGCTCCCCTGCGATGATTACTTCCGTTTTGAACTTTTTGCTAGAGGGACTGTTTGCCATGGTGATTCGAATTTGGAATGCTTCTGGGGGTCGTTGTGTTTGTTGGCGCTGCCTGTGGTTTCTAGGGCCTGTCAGGATTCTCGCCTTTTCCAGTAGGTCAACCCTTTCCCAGGATTAGTGACTGGACTGTGGGTGGGTCGGCAATGATGTCCTCAGCTTGGCAGACTTTCACGATGTGCCCCTTCTTTCCACATTTTTGGAACTGTGCGTCCCTGAAGCAGCAGGCATCTCTTGTGTGAAGTTCCCGCAACCTGCACAGGCTCTGGATCCACATGGTCTCTGCTGTCCCCTCCTGTGGACCTGCCAGTCATTGCCATCTTGGTCTTCTTCCAACTCCAGGTAGTCGGCTTGATTAACAGATGGATGATCGCCAGGTCGGGCGTGGGTCGAAAGTTCCTGCATGGAGGTCCTCGCATCATTCAAGCATTCTGCGGCCCTGGCCTCATCAATGGCTTCTTGCAGGGTTAGTTTTGTTTTGGCCAGAAACCGTCTTTGTAGGCTCTTGTCCCTCAGGCCGAAAAGGAACTGTTTCAACATGCCATCATTAAGATCTGGGTAACCACAATGTACCGCTTTGCTGCAGATGGCAGCGGCAAATCTGTTGATGGACTCACCCTCTTTTTGGATCCGCTTCTGTAGTTTGTATCTTTGGATGTATTTTGATGGTTGTGGGACGAAGTGCATACTTAAGCCATCTTGCAGTTGTTGCCATGGTATGAAGTGGACTGGGTCTGGCGCTGCAATTGCTTTGGCACCTCCGTTCCACAGTGGGTAAGGAAAAGGGTCCTCAGCCTTATGTCCGAGAGTTTGGTTAGCTCATTGGACATCAAGAAACAGTTGAACCAATCCATGAATACGTCCTACTGCTCTGTGTCGGGGTTGAACGGGGTTGGTGTGTGGTATGCGGCAGCTATGTTTTTAGTTATTTCTTTGTGGTTTGAATTTGGCACGTCAATCATTTTGGTGGTTGATGTCTTCGGTCTGGTTATGGAAGCGGTGTTTGGTTGCTTCGGTCTGGTTGGTTAATTGAGCTTTGGCTGCTCTGTTCTGTGTTTCAGCTCATGCTAGCGCTGCTCAGCTGCTCCAGTCGGAATTCCAGCTGTTTTCTTCGATGGTTCCCCAGGCTGCGGTTCCTTCAGCTTGTCCCTCGTCCTCTGCTGATTCCTCTGTGAATCAACCACCTTCATCTCCAGTGATGTGGTTTGGGTTGTAAGGAAGAGTCAGAGGCAGGGCAGTGACTTCAACTCTTTATTTCAGCTCAGATAGACACAGTAACACAGACTGCAGGCTGGCTTCCCATTTTATACTCTTGGAATTGGGTAAGCCAACCAATCAACTACAAGGACTTTCCTGCTGTAGGCAGGTTGAAGTGCAGACTGGAGTGGAAACTTGCCTGTTTCACTCCACAACACCTCTACTCATCAATATTTTGTCTGCTGTATTCCCTATGCATTCTTCATCATTGTATCACTGAACTCAGAATATGCCTGTACATATTACATCCTCAGGCCCAAGTTAGATATGGAAGTTAATTACCTTGTGGCCTATTTTATGTTCAGCTCATAAACCACAGTATGATACTTTTGAGTTGCATTACAGTTTTTTTTAAATTGCCCAATAAGGAGACCTGTTGATAATGCAATGATATTACAGGGAACAGCAAAAAGTTAGAGCCTTCCTTGTGAGTTGTCTGTGGGTTGCAAGGCCATCCCTAGGGGGAAGGGGGGGGTTCAAAATGTCATTGCATGTTGAAAGCCTTGACTCTTTTTTAAAATTATGTTGCAACACATGTAATAAAGGGACAGAGCATCGATCACATGGCCACAGCTGCTTCTTTGAGGATACCCTTAGTGAACTGGAAATGATGCTCAAAGCAAAAGCTATTTTAAACTCTTCCATTGTTTTTTTAATATGAAACATTGGACCAAACAAAATTGATGACTTGCTGCTTCTTTTGATGATGCTAGAGGTGGGGTGGAGTCTGCAAAAATGAGGCTTAGGGACTTCAGGAAGTGAGCAAACTGTGGAAAACAGACTCCATTGCAAATCAGAAATCATGGGTCATTGGGTGAGCTTAGCTACTAATATTAAGCTTATTCAACAACTCAAGGGTAAGCAAGTGATATCTTAGCGCCAAGGATGAGCTATCGCTTGAGATTTTTTGAATGGGGCTATGAGCCATATTTTCCTGACTGAAATCTCCTCCTGCCTCCAGTTGCTTTTGGCTGCAGGGATAGAAAGGGAAATACAGAAACAAAGCCCTCAGACTATTTTTTTTTCTATTTTCCCTTTTGTGTCTAATTAAAACTGGTGATTTAAATCAGAGAACTGATATACAGTATAGTAAGAAGAAACAGACTGAAATCTCCCCTTAGAGATGTTATTTTGCCCACCTTCTGCTTCTTCTTCCAATTACCTATGGCCTAAATTGAAGGTTATTCATATTACTCTTGGGTTATATTCAGGTACTATACAGATGAGTATTTATGAATGTCTGGAGTTCATACATTTGTGCTAAACTGTAATTGCTTTAATAAGAGTTTGTTAAACACAGCATTAATACTAAATAAATCAACAACATGGATTAGTATGATATATAAATCCTGCTATTTATTGCTTCCTATTTTCGAGCATAACCATACAGCATGTATAATTATTTAATCAAATCAATTATTTTACTTGAAATAATAAATTGAAATTTAATGCAGAAAATGAAAATCAATGGACAATCCAGGAAAATTTTGATTTGATTTTCATTCTTTGCATTAAATTTCAATTTATTATTTCAAGTAAAATAAATTGATTATTTTGGGATTAGGTGTTATTTTGGGGGAAACCATGTCTGTGGTGTGCGTGTACACACACACACACATGGTTTCCCTGAAAATAAGCCCTAGCATGACTTTTCAAGATATAAGGCCTACCCTAAAAATAAGCCCCAGTTAAAATATATATACACAATATCTCACTTTATATGAATAATTGGAAGATATTTTTTGGCAATAATTATAGACCATAAGTAGGAGAACAATATTGATGGACTGTTCTGGGAATATATTTCAATCAATTTACTGACACTTAATGTGTCAGCACGCATGCATAGCAGTTTTGGGTTTTTTCATTTTATAATAACCTAATAAGATGACCACATGTCCTAAGTTTGTCTCTAACAAATTTCTAATACACAGAAACTCTCACACACACACATTTACTGTATGTATACATATACACATACATGCACCCCACAAAAGGAGGGAAAAGTCAAGGACGCAGCAATGAGCGTACTGTTGAAGCCTCACCCCTGTTTCACATGCGTTGCGCATATAATGTAGATAAAAATGGGACAAGCCTGTTTGGTTGTGGCTACCCTTATTACTTCGTTGACCTTTCTTTAGGAGATTTCTGTATATACAGTATGTGCATAACCACACCCCTATCAAATAATTCCATTTGAGGTAGACAACTGTATGCAGAGTGCGAAAACAAAATACAAAATATTAAGCCAAAAAATGAAAGCCTGAATCAAGAAAGAGGGCAGAACACTTAGTTGAATCTTGTTTACACCAAAACCATTCACTATCTCTAGCCATAGCTTGCTATCCTTATAAACGAACAATCATGCATACATTCTTTATACATTGCACTTTGCATTTAAGATTCTTGCCTCTTCCTTTTTGAGGATTTCATCAAATATATCAACCACAACTTTGTGGTCTTCCTCCATTTCTCAGTCTATTTACCCTTGCTTCATAGATTTATTTTGCAATTTGATTCTCACTGATTTCTGAGCTTCCTTCTTATTTTAAGTGTGACTTCACCATTTCTCTTTGTAATCGACTGAGACTTTCACATCATTTGACACAAGATGAAAGAATGTAGCTAGCAAAAGAATCTAGTGGAGTCCTTTGTACTCTCAGAGCTTTCTTGAAACATCTGCAAGAAAACAACCAAACTCTAAGAGCACCAAGGATCCCACAGCTCCACTCTGAGTCATAAATATTCTTTTCTGTATGTCAAAGACTCTAGTTTAGAGAGCCTTGCTTGCATAGAAAAACATAAGCATTCTTTAAGAAAAATTGGGCTCCTGATGTGCTTATGGCAAACTAGTACAAAATGTCACACAACTGACCATTGCAACCCTTACCACTAGCAAGGAATGCTGCATGATACACCGATATGACTAAGGCTGGTAATCTACAGTGCACCACCTTACGGAAACGCCAACAATGAAAGCCGTTTTTAATTTTGAAAGCAATTTTAAAAGATACACTAATTAAGCATTTACCCAGTCCTTGCTTACTACTTTAGTATAGATAAAGCAGCTAAAATGATAAATTATGAGTTTCCCACACCATTCCATTCATTTTATTGTTAGAGTAATTTGGGCATGCTAGTTCCCTGTTCACACATATTTAGCACCTTGTATTTTCTTTATATCCAGACATTTTGGTTGAAAGATTCCATTTTATTCTGGAAACAAGCAATCAGGTAAAGAAGTCCTTGGCTCAGCCAGGAACAAAAACTGGGTTGGTGTTTCTGTTCATAGTTTGCTCTGTTGATTATTGTAACAAGGAAAAATGGTTCCTCATTTCTCAGAATAATTTATGTCTGTTTGCAAGCTATGCTAGTTACAGCATGTCCATGTGGGAAAACTCTGAACTAACCAATTGAAAACCTTAGAAGGAAAAATAGTCTAGTTCAAAAGATTGCCATCCTTCTAAACGATCAAGTTATCGATCAAGGGCCCGGTTATCTGCAGGTAAATGATCAAGGGCCCGGTTATCTGCGGGACCGCATACTACCATGTGATACCTCCAACCGACCCATCCGCTCCCACAGAGAGGGCCTCTCAGGATGCCATCAGCCAGACAATGCAGGCTGGTGACCCCCAGGGGGAGAGCCTTTTCTGTGGCAGCTCCCACCCTCTGGAATGATCTCCCCGTAGAGATTCAGATGATTACCGACCTCTGTGCTTTCCACCGTGCTCTTAAGACACATTTATTTGTTCAAGCAGGTTTGGCTTAGCTCTGCCCCCTTCCTCCATTCCCTATTTCAATGAATTAGGTTTTAAAATGGTTTTAAGGATTAGTCATTTTAAATTGTCAGCCCACCAATATTTATTTTTAATGTCCGTTTAATATGTATATGTATATCTAGGTTTTAGAGCTGGCTATAAACCGCCCTGAGTCCGTTGCAATGGAAAAGGGCGGTCTATAAATCTAATTATAAAAAAATAAAAAATAAATGAATGCTTTAGGACTTGCAGGGGCTTGAGATACTCATTCCATTCCCTAGAGTTTCTCCTAATCCCCAGAAAGAGGATTTCCTCCTATTGCGAATTTCTTTCTAGAAGCACAAGGTGATATGTGTTATGTTTTGGCCTTATATCTAAATGTATGCGTTAATGGAAACTGCTGAATCACTGGGCTAAAGTAGCTGAAGCCTTTAGGCCTCCAGAAAGGATGCTTGCGGGCACAGGGATTGCCTGGGAAAATACCCCAATTGTCTATTGGTTGCTGCCTAGTGGCTGTTTTATTATATATATAAGCTTGTGTTGCACAGGCAAATGTCTGTTGGAGAGAACTTGCTCTAAGAGAACGTCTATTGCTGTATGATGATGGCTTGTAGATAAATGATTCCTGTTTGACCTACACTGTCTCCTTCACTGACTGCAGAACCCAGTACGCAACAATATGCATAGCTTTTCTCTTATTTTATCTTCATAACAACTCTAAGTCAAGCAGAGTGATCTGCGTGAGCTCCATGACTATGAGAGGATTTGAGTGCTTTCTTTCCAGAGTTAGCCTGATTCTCAATCTAATCTCTAGATCAAGTTGGCATTTATTTACTTATGACATCTATATCTTGCCACAATTCTAAAAGACTGTTCCTGCAATATAATGTGTATGTCATAGTTCTTGGCTGTCGTTACTAGAGCTTGCCTTTCATTTGCATTTTCAGCTATCGGAGAGGTATCTACAGCATAGTGCAGGTTATTGATCTTTCTTTCTTTACTTTGAAAAATAACCCTCATCTTTTTCAACTTTTCCAACTTTCCTCTTTATACTCTACAGTATATTCGGCATTTAGGTTGCACAAAAGCAGGAGACTACATAGCTTTGTCTCAGTGTCTAATGGAGATTCGCATTCATCGTACCGTATCACAAAAAACGTATCATATGACATGAGGAAGGTGTTTTGTGACATGGTGAAACGTGTTTTGTGACATGATGATTGTACTTTATAACATTATGACATGATGAATGTACTTTATGATTGTGATTGTATTCATGATTAAGATTGCCGTTTGTTGATTGCAGCTTATATGTATGCACATGATAAGATGAATGTATTTTATGGTTATGAATGTATCTTATGATTGTAATCACAGTTTGTTTATTGTATGCATGTAGGTATAGAGCATGTACATCGGAAACAAATTCCTTGTGTGTCCAAACACACTTGATCAATAAATTCTGATTCTGATTCTGATCCAGGTCATGGTGGTCCCAAAGGTGCTTCTTCACCGTTGTTTTTCCTTGAAGACGTTTCACTTCTCATCCAAGAAGCTTCTTCAATTCTGTCTGAATGGTAGAGAATAGAAGGATTTATATTCTTTACAATCATCTGGTCATTAGTTTTCTTTCTGAGAGTCATTGAAGCCACTTGGAGGTTTATCTGTATCCTCAGAGTCACCTGAATCAGAGTGCAAATAAAACCTTCTTGGAATTGCTGAACGGTCTATGTTGTGAACAGGAGATAAGTGGTAATGTTCCCCTCCCCCTCTGTTGAGAGAGGGCTGTTCAATTTTAATATAGATTATCTCTTTGACCCCCTCTTTCAAACCAAAGGTCCTCTTTTTGCTTTGTCTTATCGTGCCAATCTGGAATCAAATCTCTTTAAGCCTGTTTAGCATTTACTGTAGCTTCCTCTCCTGTGTGTGGGTTCTTGTGGTAATTAGATGTTCTGGGATCCCCACTTTCCTAAGGACATTTCACAGACTGCCTTGATTGACACAATTGAAAGCCTTCCAATAAGCAATAAAGCACACAATGACTTTTGAGGGGCATTTTTGGCATTCTCAATTATCCATTGTGCATCGACAGTAATATCTCTTGTTCCCCAGCCTTTTCTAAAATCAACATGAACATTTGGCATCTCTATTTCAATGTAGTGTTTTTAATTGTATTGGGTAATTCTAAATATCTTTCTAGTATATGAAATTAAGAATATTGTATGGGGATTCGACTTCCGGTCCTAGAGGCAACAGGACGTGGGAGAGCTAGCTCTGCCTCCCACGCCTGAAACCCGCTCTCT
>JANHFO010006583.1:54624-69289 GCA_032468095.1 Pareas carinatus | reverse complement strand
TAACTGTTGTCTTTAACTTTGGTTTTTTTCCTTCTTTTTAATACTAGCAGCAGATCTTTTTGCATTTTTATGTTTGACTTTCAACAAACTCCTAACTATGAAATAACATCGTAGGTATATTCGAAGTTGAACTTTCAATTTTAATTCCAGTTCATATTTATTCTAACATGGCATGTCTATTGATATATTCTACATATATAGTAAGTTAAATATGTAATATGATCATACACCACTGTAGAATGTTCCTTTCCTTTTTCCATTTGAAACCATTTAATTGCTCCATAGTCAATTCTAACTCTTGGTTCTTAATCATCACACAAATTCTTCAGCAGGTAAATAAGGTAGCCTAGTATATCCATATTTTAAAGAATTGTCTACAATTGGTTGTGGTCAATTCAACCAAAACACATTGTAGCTAAGTATATGTCATTTTCTACTTTTAGAAACCTAAATAATTTATACAATAAACATTACTCAGACCATGCTAATATCTATTTGTCATTTTAGTTGACCCTGAATGTGCCTAAAATGAAGCAAGGCATCCTTAAACTTTCTCCAGGTTTTTCAATAAATAAATCCCACCTCCTGAATCATGGAAAATATTTTTGAGAAGCGAAGAGCGATCGTATGACTTGCTTTATGGAGGCAGAAGACTTTACTGCTTCTTTTTTCCTGAAAACTAATTAAAACCTTCCTACCAGGGATTGTTGGATATATCATTTTCATATTTAAATTGGAAAGCAAAGGAAATAAATGATGTGATTAAGCATACTGGGAATATCATTTCCTGTCAAGAAACCAGGAAGATCTAAATCAAAGGGGCCTGCTAGGAGCCTTCAGGAGCCCCCAGAAGTGCAAACATTGGCCCATTCTAAAGAGTTTGGGGCATGCTTCAAGGGCAAAAACAGGAGATGCAGGTCCCCTGTCACTGCTTTAAGAATCCAGATAATTGTCCAAAATGCAATATCTTGGTCTCACCCTCTTTTTGGAAAGAGACGTTTGGCATGTTGTGCAAAGTGTTGCATAACCTGCAACTTAAGAAATTTGGTAGGCTTAGTCTAGTAAGAGCTCCTGTCTATGTAAGTTCTTTGGGGAAGGGTAGCAGATCCAGCACAGCTGGCAATCTTAGAGGAAAACTGGCTCCTACTTGGAACTGGATTCAGTTTAAAAGAGGGCTCTGGCTTATAAAGGGATGCCGCTTTCAATTCAGGAGTGTTGAAAGGCAAGCTCCTACAAGCCCCTAGCTTTAATAAAAGCATATAATTATGAGTTGGATATATTTTTGGATATATTTTTCTGGAGGGGGCAAATCTGCAAGTGTAGGATGCGATAGTAATTTGTGTACATAGTGCTGCAGCACACCTGTTGAGTTTTCTTGTCTGTGAGTTTCATTGCTTAGAGCCATGTCATTAAGAGAAACCTAATGCAGTAATATAAAGAATTTGCGAATATTTTAGGTGCAGTGGAGTTTTTCATAAATTTGATCACTTCTCAAGATTTGTCAAAAAGTTTCTCCTGTTTTAGAACAGCAACATAAAAGCTGCCTGATAGAAACCAAAATCATTGTTCCATCCAGTTCACCATTATCCACAGTGAATGGCAGCAGTTGTCTAGGAGAAAGCAGGAATAAGCCTTTCACATACACAAGTTCTATCTCTGAGCTGTTCATTTTGTAAATGTGAGCAAGTATTCCATGATAGAATTTTTTTCAACTTTGTTGAAAGCTTTGAATAACATCTTTTATTGATTCCCATGAAGTTGGCTTCATCTCATCTTCCACCCAGGACTGAGACATCCTTAGCTTTGCCATTGTTAAAGGAGTATTTGCAACAGGGGTGTCAAATCAATTTCAATGAGGGCCACTGCCATTGCTGTCATGACTGCCACAGGCTGCAACCCCGTAGGTACTGCTGACCGCCCCATGACCTCCGCTGACCCTTCCGCACCTCCCCATGGCACCACTGCCCCAGGGAAGTGCCCTACTCACCTCCAGGGTGGCCCCGCAGGCCAGATGCAAGGAGGCTATAAGATGGATTCAGCCCACGGGCCTTGTGTTTGACACCTATGACTTACAGCATAGGTAAAATGTAATGCTCAGAAATAAGTTGGATCACAATGACATATGCCATTTTAAGCTGAGGTGGCCATGCTCTCTCTCCTCCCTGTACAGCTGCTGACTCCCGTAAGAGCTGAATCCAGCTATATGGGTGGTCCATCATAACTGCACAAAAGAGGCTTTATAGAGCTGCCATTCAGTTGGCAGTATTATAGTGTATGTGCTTCAGCCCTATAGCTGTTAGCACTTCTGGGCATGGCTGAAGATGTGAAACAGTGGAAGGAAAAGATTAATCCCCCTCCCATCGCCTCCCAAATACAACGGGAAGGAATCTGGATTGGTTATTGTTGACTCTACAAAGGAAGGGGAGAGACATCCTAAGTAGAGGTGCCGTTTATATCTTCATAATTCTAATCTTTGATGGGGGAGAGGTTAATCAAAACAAAACAACTTTATTCAACTTGAGTAATGACAGCATGAGGTTTTGGAGAAGATAAAGAGAGAGAGAAGCCAAGAGATGATGGCCGAATTCTAGAGTCAGGCCCACCCCATTTCTACTGTAGTGCTATGATTGATGCAGGATGATCCTGCCAGCTAGTGACAGACAGAAGAGGAAAGACAACAGTGCCAGAGGAAGCAGGCAATCGATTGAACACTGAATAGACAAATTCCCACAGCAGTGGGGTGG
Source organism: Pareas carinatus (assembly GCA_032468095.1). NCBI lineage: Eukaryota > Metazoa > Chordata > Lepidosauria > Squamata > Pareidae > Pareas > Pareas carinatus. Next base: position 66,545 of record JANHFO010006583.1, on the reverse strand, counting down.
AACAGATGCCCTAGAGGCAGTCTAGGGATCAGCAACAGAGGCAACAAGAGTCATGTAGATCTCACTTAACAACATTTTGCTTAATGATGGTTCAAACTAATGATGGATTTAGAAGGACTGCTTTTTAAACTGTAAAGCACTTCTGACGGTTGGAAAACACTGTACCACCTCCTGCAGTCATGTGATTATGATCTGGGTGCTTGACAACCTGCTTGGAGTTACAACCAGATGTCAAATGCCCCATAGTCATGTATTGCCATTTGCAAATTTCTCTGCCAGCTATGCCAGAAAGACAATGGGGAAGCCAGCAGGAAAAGTTCCAAACTTCTGCTGAGAAGACTCTTTGTCTCTGGGGTCTGGCTGAAAGAACTCCCTGCTGAAGAATTTCAACTGCCAAAATCCAAGCAGGTATGGGGCTAATGTCTTCTCCTTGACTCTCCATGCCTACACCCCATGTCACGTTACCTGGGACTCAGTTCGCTTAACAATCTGTGAGATTGCTTAAGAACTGAAACCAGGAGCACCTGTATCACTGTTATTGAGCAAAGCTCTCTTGTGACACTCCACTTAATGACAATTTCATTCAACATCCCAATTGTGATCATCAAGAGAAGACCACCTGCATAGTTTTCCACTGGCTTGAAGATGAATAGACAGCTCTGACTCATCATCAGGGGAGAAAGATCCTGTAAAGAATAATTTCATGGGGAATATTTGTTAAAATGGGGGTGAGGAGAAATGGAGACTTGGAGTTTGGAGCTCAGTTTATTTATTCATTTTTTACGATGAATTAACTACATTCTTCATTAATTAAGATAGCACAACTTCTGTACTAATCGTATTTTGCATCACAGGAAATGCGACTGGGATTTTGATTTGTTTTTTGAGCAGAAATAGTATCTGGATGCATAATACTCTATTACATCTATTATAAGACACAGGAGTTTTTTGTATGTTGGTGTCTCTGTATTCATGATGTGTCTTATATTCGATGGCATCTTACGAGGATAAAGGTTTTTTATTTTTTTATTTCTAACTTAGAAAAATTAGGGTCTTATACTCGGTGGCATCTTATATTCAATGTAATATGACCATTTTCTGTCTAGTTGTCTTTGAATCATAGATTGAGTTACCTTTCTGCTTTTTCAGGATAAGTTCTCCGGAATAAAATGTATTTTAAAGGTAAATACTGCAGCAAGTTTCAAATTAGCTTCCCACATAATGTAATGCAGCAAAAATGCCATAACCGCATAGATTGGCTGACGATTAAATGTTTTCCAGCATAGAATAACATAATGAAAATTAGACGTGTCAGTCATGTACTGGGGTGTCTACCTTGCTGTATTACAAATATTTAATTTGAAAAAGGTGTGAAGAAACATTGCTTTTATTTAATAGTTTGGAGCTTCAGTGGATCTCCTTACAATCATGAGCTCATCCTTATGTCATATAATTGAATGAATGGTTCTATCCTATTCTGTTTGAATTTCAGTGAATTCTAATTTACAGAGTAGAAAACACAATTCACCATGTCAAATGACATTTGCAAATTTATAACAAAAAAATTATCTCAGTCCATTTATTGAAATTCAATGAGAATCTCATTTAAAGGAAGTTTTCTAGTTCTAGCATCTTGGGATGTATTCAATTGTGCCCCGTGCCACTCCCCAATAAAAGTCCCTTTGACCTGATGAAAACATCTGTCAGGAGATGGAAGGAGGAATATGAATTTTGATGATCTCTCATTGTAGTTCCAACATATTCATGCACTATTTGGAATAATACAGGATTTGGGTTGAGAAATCACAGGGTGTATTTTAAAACTCTACCTCTCCCTTCATGATAATGCCCTGAGGAGTCAGCAGAGAAAAAAATCAGAATGATTTTATTATAACAGTAATATATTCATTGTTGTACAGTGATTGTTATTATTCCTTAGTTCTGTTCCAACGGTTACATATATTGTTGAGAAACTCAAAACTTCAAGTTGAAATAAGTTCATAGAGGAGTTTAAGCATGTTTCAAAACATGCACTGTCTTATCACAATATATGGAATGCAACCTGTTAAAGTTGGGAAAAAAACAAGAGTACTCATTGTCTTTAGATAAGATTATTTCCTTATAATGGAAGGGGGATTAAAAACTTAAGACTTCTTACTGCTAAGAGCAGGACAGTAAAATAAGTGTCTAGGATTTTGATCAGTTCTCTGCAACCTGGTTGCTTTCAGGTGCGCCAGGACTGCAGGTTTCAAAACATCTCAACAATCTGGCTGAAAACTAAGAGTGATCAGTGTTGTGATTCCAACACCTTTAAAGGGCATTGAACCAGAAAAAAGAGGTTACTATGAAGTACATTTCAAGGACAAACTTCATCGATCCCATCAGTTCTTGTGTTGCTTTGGAAAATATTTGCAATTATTCTACAGTAGGAATTGAATGTTTTCTTACCAGTAGAAGATATATACTGAATATACAATAAACAGAGCAAACCTCACTCCCATCTAGCGCTGAAGATGTTATCTGGTTGGGTTATGGAATGTCTCTACAAAAGCAACCAAGTTCAGAGACACCAAGGACTGAATGCATTCTTATCCTGAGTATAAAAAGTTAAATAAAATGTTTATTTCTTAAAATATACAATGTTTTTATTGTGGAATTTTCTCTACCTTTTAAAATGTTCAGTCTTTGATCAATCTACCTCTGCCACAATCTATCATAGTGGCACTCTGTGTCCAACCTTCTGTTTCTACATATCTCTAATAACACTAATTCCATTAATCAGTGTTATAATTAACAATTAATTAATGTCCATACAGATCTATCACCTAACTCTTGAATCTCCAGCGTCCTTTGTCATCCTAGTTTTTAATCTAAAAAAGTGAGGCACGTGCAGAAAGCTTGTGATTTCTTCCAATACAGGAAAACGTAACAAATACAGTGCATGCAAATCAGCTAATTGAATGAACTGAGAAAATTTAATCAGTATCCAATCTGAGTCGGTTATCAGAACCAGAGGTTTTGTCTTATGAGCTTTCGGAGTCATGCTGGAGACGATCTTCAGGGCTAGAGAGAAGTTCCCTGAAGATGGACTCCAGCACAAGTCCAAAAGCTCAGAAGTCTAAAGCTCTGGTCCTGGTGACCGACTCAGATTGGATCCTGCAACATTATCCTGGGATAAGTGTATTCGCCTTCATTTGTGAAATTTAATCAGCTCTGTGGCCAGTTGGAAATAGCCTTTTGCCACATCTCCTTAATGCCATTATCATCTCATTTCCCATCAGATCTACTCAAGGCAAAATATCCCAGCTGTGATATTATTTAAATGAATGAAAAATCAAAAAGAACCTTCTAACAGGGTTAGAAGATTCCATATGGGAATATATCTGGGCATAGAAGAATTTCTCATCATCGGCAAGCAGTGCTTGTGTCTCATTTCCAATCTTAAACAATCAAACATAAGTTTCACTTAACTCTTGAGGTAATCACACTTTTTTCCTCTTAATAGTACGGACAAGATAGTTCCTTTAAGAAGATACTACAAGAACAATCCTGCAGTTAGGTGGAATGGCCTTAGTCAGTAGATGTTTGTGGGCAGAAAATGTGGTGAGGTCCTAGAAGTACAAACTTCCCTGAACCTTGCTTGCTTTACATGCCCTCAGCTGATGAGGATGCTGCCATTATAACAGTTCAGGTAAGGTTCAGTTTCAGTCATTTTGGTTTCTGTATGTGGAATGGGTGATGAGTCATCCTTAGAGGCAGCCATTAATTCAACTAGGGTAATGCTATGCTAGAATAGACTCTAGCATTGTGAGTCTTCCAGCAACTATGAGTTGCAGCTCCCATCATTTTCAATATCGACTATGCTTAGGGTATACAGTAGGTATAATTCAAAGCTGTTCCAAGATAGAAGAGTTTGAATGTAGGAAAACCTAAATTTAAATCCATATTTAGTCATGTATCTCACTGAATGTTTTTGAGAAAGGTGCCAGCTCTCACTTACTTCACAGCAAGTTTATTATGTTCGTTATGATGTTAAAGATGCAAGTCTATGCGTACTTACTTTGGAACCAGACCAATTAAATGCATTGTAAACATGCATAGCTGTGAACATTACTAAACTTGGGGGTAGCCCAAGAGCATTTGCTTAGGATTTTAAGGAGAAGGATCAGCTACACCTTCCACTATTCCTTCCCATGTACCCCCTTTAAGATATTCTAGTCACTACGTAGCCAGCTAATTGTCTAGTCACTCCATATTTTTATGTATCTAATTTATTTATTAAGAGAGGCAGTAGTTAACTGCTGGAGAAAAAGCAAGTAGACTTTGATTCTAGTCTTCTCCTAGGTACAAAATCTAGATTTTGAATCAGTCACTCTTCTCTTAACCCCAGAGAAGGAAGTTGGAAACATCCATCTACTCACTGGAAGTCAATTTGGGTTAGTGGTTAAGGCACCAGGCTAGAAACTGGGAGACCCGTCCTGCCTTAGGCACAAGGAAAGTTGGTGTGATCTTGGGTCAGTCATTCTCTCTCAGTCCTAAGAAGCAGACAAAGGCAAACCACTTCTGAAAATATTACCATAAAAACTGCAGGGACTTGTCCAGACAGTCACCTGGAGCCACCTTGACTCAAAGGTGTGTGCGCGTGTACACACACGCACACACACACACACACTGGACTAGCTTGACAGATTGGAATAAGGTAATAATAATATCCCGATTAAGCAAACATTTGAAATAAAACAAATTAATAATTAATTTCCTGGGGAAGAAAGATATCTTTGCCAGTTCCCCAAATTCTAGAAGATATATACAGTTCAAGGGCTGCACGTAGCCCATTGAGCTATATTATGCTACCGGCCAGTGTTACTCTTAAATTCAATAAATCTACCACTGCTGTTGCCTTAAAGAGGCATGCTGCCAAGCACCTCCAGCCCTCACCAAAGCTGCTAGCTCTGTTGTTACTGCTACTCTGCTAGCTGCTGAACGTCCGATCGATACACCATGTATTCCTTTGGGACCTGCAATTATTTTTAATTTATCACCTTCTCCTCTACACATTGTGTAGGTCTGCCTTGGAAGTGTCTTTGCACAGTCTGGGAGTTTCACAAGGCGACATTCTTTTCTGCATGACAAACTGATGAGCCTTAGATAGTGGCATATCTTCAATAGGACCTTCCCAAGTGATCTGAGTGAGTAGGCCTTACGAGATAGACAACCCCAGAGGTGAATCAAGTTCCAATCTGTTAAAGATTTCCAAGCTAGCCCCTTCCTCTTGAACGATGTCTGAATGCAATATAGATAGTCCTCAACTTATGACCCCAATTGAGCTCAACATTTTTGTTGCTGAGACATGTGTTAAGTGATTTTTGTTCCATTTGTGACCTCTCTTGCCACAGTTGTTAAGTGCATCACTGCAGGTGTTAAGCTAGCAACACCGCTGTTACGTGAATCTGGCTTCCTCATTGGCATTGCTTGTCAGAAGGTGGCAAAAGGGGATCTCGTGACCCTGAGACACTGCAGCCGTCATAAGTATGAGTCAGTTGCCAAGTCTCTGAATTTTGATCACGTCACCAAAGGGATGCTGCAGTGGTCGTGACTGTGAAAAATAAGTCACTCTTTTCAGTGTTGTTGTAACTTCAAACAGTCAATAAATGAACTGTTGTAAGACTATCTGTATACAGTATGAAACATAGGATGCTTGTTCTTTGGACAATTAGTTTCTGGACATTTTTCAATGGCAGTGCTAAACTTAAAGCTATATGTGACCAAGGCTGAACTATCCGTTACATATGCCAATTCAGGAAGGATCATGGTGGATGCCCTAATTACAATATTTCTTGCAGCTGCTGGAAATCACGAAGCAGTGCCAAACTGGGAACCTGTTCCTTCTGAGGAAGTGCATCCAAGCGAAGCCTCATCTGAATCCTTGAGTCCAGCTTTTTTTTCCCAAACAGATCTTAGGGATCACTTTGAGAAGGGACCTCAAAATAGTACAGAGGAGCCTTGGCAGCTCCATCTACTGAAAGGCAGTGAAGTAATTGCTCTATGATGAGTATGAAAAGCAGCGAATGGGGGTCTGCTCCAATTTGCCTCCTCTAATAGATCAGCCCCTGAGACATCTGCTTTTATTGTGCTCAGTGGTATGTCTGACCTTGGTTTAGTTTTGAGAAAAGATTTCCTGTTGAAGAATTCTGCCATTTCAGCATTGGAGAATAAATAGAAAAAGGCTGTGTCATTTATACTGCAACGGAGCATACGAAATTAATTGTATAAATTCCATTCAGACCGTATCTCATTGTCATTTTGCTTTAATGAATAGCTTGAAAATAACTAACAGTTGGTAAAAAGTTGCCCTACTAGATCATTTTCTATGCTACATGAACTGTGATTTAAGCACTCATCATGTTAAAAAAAAATCAGTGTGTCTCTTTTTTACTTTTTTACTTTTCTCCTTGTCTTTCATCTCTCTCTCCTGCCTCATTAATGTACCCATCGTTAATAAGAGACGTTTGACTATTTTCCTCTTTATGATGCTTCTCAATTTCTCTAATAATTGAACTCGTGTCTCAATTTACTGCTCAGTCAAGTTGGCAAATTGTTACAACTATGTTGCTCTAGCATTCCCAAAACTGGCAATATCGTTTTTGTCACATGTGTTGCACAGGAGGCTTTGGGTGGTTTTATTTAATTTTCTTTTTTTTCACCCAAGCAACAAAACATTTCATATCTTTGCAGCATAGTTTTTATCAAGGTAGTTAACCTTTTCATGTCAAATTACTTCTTGCAAGCTCACCCAGTCCTCCAAGTTTCTGTTTTCAGACCACGTTTAGTAGCTAAATAAATTATTTTATTATGACTGTTGATCGGTATGATTATGAGAGTGTATCATCTGATCTGTGTTCACTCTCAGCGACCATGCTGATAGTCGTTCTCCGGGATTATGTCCCCAACCTGGCCTTCAAGACTTCCAAAAAGTGCACTTATCATCAATATAATCGAGATCATTCACCTTGTTGCTGATAGTCCTCTTCTCTTTTTTCTTTCCATGTTTTCCCACATCATATTCCAGAATATGTCCAAAGTATGATAGTTGGAGCCTGGTCATTTGGGCCTTTGGAAAGAACTCTGGATTGATTTATTCTTTCATCTTTTTTATTTGCTTTCTGTTACCTATAGTATTCTCGGGATACCTGAATCTTCTCAGTCTTCTTCAACACTGAAACTCAAGAGCTTCACTATTCTTTCTATGCTGCTTCTTCAAAAGCCCAACTTTCATTTCCATAGGGAAAACCATGAATCTGCATGATTCCGATCAATGAACTTATATACTTCTGTGTCCAGTGAGTGGTAGCCAGCGAGTGGCAGTGTGGGAAATCGCTGGCCGCAATTGGACAAGCGACGGCCCCATGGTGAGCCAATGGGAAGTTGGCACAGAAGCTCTTTGTGCAGGGATTGGCCAGCTGCTCCAGCCTGGGACTTTTGAATGGGTTTATAATGGGGAAGCGCCAAGAGTTTTACTCATCTCGGTTCATGTTCTGTTAAATAAAAGTTGTGTTGTTGCACGCTCATGTTCCCATTATTTGCTGACCCACAGTACACAACATATACATCTGAATATCTTTTCCAAGACTTTCATTGACACCCTGCCAAGTTCTAATCTATGGCATATTTCTGGAATGCTGGTTGCTTGGTGGTTGATCCTGACCTCCATTACTAGAACTTGCAGATCATAGTGCAAGTTGTTGACATTTCTTCCTTCAATTTTATTTGTTTGGATTTAGGTGCTGCCCAGGTCCTGACAACTCTGAGCAACACATTTTAAAAGTAAAAAACAATAAAATAAAGAGAAAAAATAATATGTACGTTTAAGAAAAAAGCAAATGAACCTAGCATATATGGAGGAGGGTGCAGCAGAAGTTCACCAATCATCCTAAGCTCAGCCCTGGAAACAATACCACATTTTCCAAAGACCTTTTGAGCAACTGCAAGTTGTGTTGACTGTACATATCTCTGAGGGGATGCTGTACAGCAAAATATAGTCCAATAAACACTCCAGAATATTTCTCCAATGCTTTCCTCTTGTAAGTGATTCCTACTGTCATCCAGGTTTGAATACAGATCTTTTTAAAAAAAAATACATTACCCTTGTGACGAGAGATATGTTGCTTTTTCACCTCTTGAGAGCTTTTTCTGAAGTGGCAGAAATTAGGTCAACTGCAACTGGACATAAAATGTCCTCCTTCTGAATTGTTGTCAAGATGACTAGCTTTTCCTCATCATGGCTAGACATTTGAAATATGCAATATTCCTTGGTTAGAAAATTGAATATTCTGGAAAACTGCAAAATGTTCCTTTCCTTCTCTGGACTATGATGAACCTCTTCCCAGACCATGCCGATCTGGAGATACTTTAACAGTTCCCCAAAATAAATGCTTCAGCTTGGAAGTAGTTTGAGATTTCCCAGACATGGGCTTTCAGATAAAACAGGAATTTTCCTCAGTTAACTTTGTACATCTGTCTGTACTGGACATATTTTCTGATGGAGGAGTACAATTAAGTAAACATCAAATCTTTAGAGCTGGGAGGTTTTGTAGCCACTAGTAATAATACAATCATACAGAAGAAATATCTTGAGGAAGTTTAGTCATATAGAATGAAACTAAATCACAAGATGAATATAGAAAGGATGAATGAAAGAATGAATACATGATTCAGAGGAAGAGGATGACTAAGGAAGCTGTAGTTGGATGGAATGTATGAGATCCTGAAAACAGAGAACTATGAAGTTTAAAGAACATAAGACCAGATATGAAGCAGTGATGGATGTGGTATAAGGAAGAATGTAAAGATTTGGAAAGATACAGTATAGCGAATGGGGCTGATATAACCCAGGTTTAGTTACATTTACATATGTCATAGCATTAATTGCTTTATTATTTCTTGTTCCCCATCTGAATAACATTTTTTTTGTGATGTTTAATGTGGGTCATAGAAGGAAGGCTGCAAACAGCCAAATGACCTTTAGGTATCAATGCAAAGATTGATAGAAAACTATTCTTTTTAATGGAATTCTGGTAAACTGAGGAATTTTGCATCCAGATATGTTCAGATAACTAAAAACCCTGCTCTAAGGCTATAACATCCAGAACTGACTGCATTTAAATCCATAATAATAGAAAGCTGATTTGTGGCATCAACAAAATTCTTCCTAACATAATGAACATAACATCTTATGGATACATTTAACAAGCTAAAATGCACTTTTATAATTTGTCCTGAGATATTTTTTTTTCGTACCATATATTTTTAATTCTGACTAGTAGTGTGGCTGTTTCTCCCTAGAAAATTATAATTTATAGTGGACATCCGTTTCTGGTTCTTTCTGAAGAAGATGAGGTGACCGGGGTTCCAGTTACAGAAGTTTTGTTTTTTCATGTTTGGAGGACATAGTTGCCCAAGGACACCTTGAAGGGGCATTCAAAGAAGGAGAGTAAACAGGAATGAGAGCAGAGCAGTGGCCCTGCTTGTTTGAAACCATTTGTGTCCTCCCTTTCTCCAATGGGAAAAACGGTTCCTGGGCGCCATTTAAGGAAAAGCCAGAACGACGTGGAATAACACCAGCCCATGGAAGAAACTGAAACAGAAGCAAAAAAGAGACCACTAGCCAAAGAAGAAAATAAGGAAATAAAAGGCACTGCTTCACTGTAAAATTTAGAGGGGTGAGTTAAATAGGAAAAAAAAGAAAGAAACAAAAGTTCCTAAAGCAGCGAATTATTACTGTGGGGAAAAGCGATCTATTGAAGAAGATGAAGTTGAGGAAAGGATAGTCGATAGAAGCTACAAAAGTATTAATTTGCTGATTTTCAGCCTAGTGCTTGGATTATTGCAATTTGGTTGTAATTAACACAGATGTGGAATAAAGTCAGGCTGGAGCTAGACTGAATTTGGATGAAAATTGAAGCTAAATTTGAGGATTATAAATGAATTTGGGAACCTTAATCTGGTGGAATTAACAGTTCACTAAATGCAATTTGGTGGATTACAAATTAACGTTAAAAGACACATTTTGGACTCATGTGGTGAAGCTGTTATTGAACAAATTTAAAACAAGGAAAATTTGGGCAAAATGGAGCCAACACAGGAGAAGAGGTCTGTGAGTCAGGACAAGGTGAAGAGGGGGGAGTTAGAGAAGGGAAATAGCAAAGAAAAAGAACTAGAGATTTTTAAAATGTGGAAAACGTGATGTAAGGATATATATTGCATGTGAATGCAAATATCTTGTTTTGAAAGTGATTAACTTCAGATTGTACTGATTCACCTTGTAAAATAATAAAAAATGTAAAAAGAATATATATATATATACAATTATAGTAAAAAGCAAATCTCAGATTCTTATCTATAGTAATATTTGTCAAAAATGATTCATTTATCATTCATTTCCCACTCACTTATGTCTGACTCATCGCTATATCTCAGAAACCATTAAAGCTACACTAATGAAACTTTCTATATAACTTGGCTTCCCATCTAAGACCAAACTACAACAAAAATTACTGAAATAAAATAATTTTGAAAGAAGTTATTTACCCTTTTTGGTCAAAGCTACTGCGCACGTGCAGAGTCAAGCAGATCGGCGTTTATCTGCCTTCGAAGTCACTGCGCACATGCTGGCCTCTTCTCCCTGCCAGCGCCATGGCTGAGAGAGGCCAAAGCCGCCGGGAGAAGTGGATGGGGGAGGCCGCCACCCAAGGCATCTTCTTTACCATGCCGGCGGCCGAAGCGAGAGCCCGAAGCTGGCACAAATACAGTCAGCTGGATGGGGGAGGCCGCCCGGCATTACAAGCCGCCCAACTCCACACACACTGACCTCTTCTCCATGCCGATGCCATGACTGAGCGAGGTCAAAGCTGCCAGGAGAAGTCTCAGCTGGATAGGGGAGGCTGCCGCCCAAGGCCTCTTCTTCTCCATGCCGGCGAATTGGGCGGGAGAGCTTCAAGCCGGCAGAATAAGAGTCAGCTGGGTGGGGGAGGCCGCCCGGTGTCACAAGCCACCCGACGCCTCTTATGGAGGGGGGAGGGAAAGAAACAAAGAGGAAGGAAAAGAAAGAAAAAGAAAGATAGAAACAAAGAAACAAAGAAAATCCTGTAGTGTAGTACGGGTACAAAAAGCTAATAATACATATATTGGATAAATGCCATTTCTGCTTCCCTATTATGACAAATACCATCTTATTATCAGTCATTAAATCATCTATCTCCAAACTTTTGTGTTTATGTTTTATCAAAGGGAAAATAAGTTATTATCAAAACTTTCAGTTAACCTGTCCACAAATTGAATAAAAACAAGCTTTTTGAGGAAAATTGTCAACAAAGATAACATTGTGCAAGATTTTCAGGTACATTTGTAAATACATCCTGAGGGTTGTCAGACAATTTTTTTTTAATTGTGTGCAAAATTCATCTCAGAGTTATGGGAAGAAATGACAAAACAGTCATCGTGTTGTCAATAATAAGCTTCACCTTTTTTGAACACAGATCACAATTTCAACAGACATATATTCAACCTGAGGCCAATGTAAGCATGGGGCTTTCTGAGCTATATGATGCCATCACCAGGCAGCAGCAAACTTATTCAGAGGGGGCTCTTGTTGTGGCTGGGGACTTCAGTCAAGCTTGTCTAAAGACAGTTCTCCCTAGGTTTGTGCAGTATGTGCAGTTCTCAACCAGAGAGAAGAACACCTTAGATAGTTTGTATTCCAACCTGAAACAGGCATACAGAGCAAAACCCCTACCTCACCTGGGTACATCTGATCATCTTTCACTGCTGTTATGTCCAAGGTGTGTACCTCTTAGGAAAAGAACTCAGCCAGTCATGAAAATGGTTAAAACCTGGCCAGAGGGTGCTCTCAGTCAACTGCAGGA
>JANHFO010006583.1:43832-54524 GCA_032468095.1 Pareas carinatus | reverse complement strand
CTGCTTTATGATTCACTACATTGAGATTTCATTGTACTATTCAGCAGTGGAAGTAAAATTCTACTCAAGAATTACGACTTTGCATTATTAATATGTTTATCAACTTTTGAATTAAATTTTCTTTTTTTCCGAAAAAAGGGCAAGGTCTTGAGTTGTATATAATCAAAATGTTAGGAATCATTCTAATATAATGTTATGTCCCCTCTCCCTCCTGCTTTGCTGAATACACTGATTTATTTCATTACTACAATGTGTATATTATATGCTTTCCATTTGTTCGTTTCACATAATAAAATTATTTTAAAAATCCAGATCCCTGTGACTGAAAATTAAATTGTTCATGGTTGAAGTAATTCCTCTGACTTTCAGGGTAACTGCATCTCCAGAAAGCTTGTAACTGCATGTGTTTTTTGGACTGGATGACAACTAATAAACTGAACGTCAGAGATTTCACTTGTGAGGTCTCCTAAGAATCACCTACAGGGGGATCTTACTTGAGCTTCTGACTCATAGATATAACCAAATTTATGTCATGTACAGGCAGCACTCCCGAGTAGTGCACCAGACAGGAATAAACAGTTACAAAACTTGCAATAAACACCTTTTTTTCCTATCTGAGGTTGTCGTGCCATCTTCAGAGTATTGCATTAATAAACCTTTGTGGAAACTCCTGAAAACAGCAGTTCAAAATGTTCCTAGAATTCTCTCACCACCAATGCTACCCAGATTAGTTTTTTAATCATTTTATTTTCCAGCAAGGAGTTGCACTGGATCGACAACATTCTTAATGCAAAAACACTCTCTCTTTTTGATAAAATGATATTTGAGTGAGATGGGTGGTTAAGAAATACAGTAAATAAACAAACAAACAATATTTAGTATATGAATCAGTTTGGTTTAGTGGTCAAGGCACCAGTTAGAAAGTAGAAGATTGTGAGTTCCAATCATACCTTTGCCATGAAAGCTAGCTGAATGATCTTGGGTCACACACTCAGCCCAATTCACTTCACAGAGTTGTTGCTGTGGGAAAAAGAGGAGAAAGGGGGTCTGTGGGATATGTTAGTTGCCTTGAGTTATTTGTAAAAATAATAAAGGTGGAATCATCATTCTAACCATTATCTATCCACTGCAAGATGAAGGCCTCTTCCGCATGTTTCCAACCTAAATGATCTTGAGCTTTCTTTTGCCAACTGGGCCCGCAATACTTGCTGATGTCGTTGCTCCACCTCCCACCAAGGCAAATGGACCATGATGGCTACTAACACCGATCACATCTGCCACTCTGCATAGAACCAGCATGGCAGATTATAGCCTTCTTCAATATGTTACTGCAACCTCAAAGGTGGAATACTAATAAATAAGTCATCAGAGCTAAAACACCACTGAGAAGACCTTGAATTCACAAAGGGGCAATTCCACATATAGCACTCTGCTTTGGCTTCCAAAGGTCTGCATGTGACAGTTTTACCACCTGGGTCCTCACTTTTTTATACCTTCCATTCAATACATAAAATGTCACATACTCTCCAGTACATGCCTCTCATCACAAAAATTGTAGGACTGAGTTAGTGGGCTGGTGAATTACCTGCACATAGTAGAAGCATGTCCTGGTAGAGAGTATAAGAAAGAGAGGCTGGGGAAATGGAGGATATACTTTAACAATCTGAAAATATTCTGAGAATGGCTTGAAGACCTTGAGAGGCTGAATGGGTACTCCTCCATTTTCCTAACATATGATACACAGTGATAAAATCATCATGTATCTGTCCTCTAACTTTTGGCTTATAATGCAGCCAGATTACACTTGTTTGATTCCTATAGAGAGCATTCAGGGGTGATAGATACTCAAAGAACTTTAATACAAGAAGTAAGCTCTTAAGAGTCCCATTAATGTGTGATGAACATTGTGCTATTCTCAATGACCTGGTTTTTTTCCCCATCTCAGCAAATGTTTCATGAGTAGAACTGGAAAAAGCATCCTATGCTTGTCCCATCAGAGGATTCCAACACTAATATGTTCAAAAGTGTCCACTAACATTCATACATTATTTTCTTGTTATCTGTAACAGCTTAACCTTCAGAAAAAGAATCCTGTCAAATGTGAATTCTCCACACTATTGCATGCTGAATCAGAATATTTTCTTCATATTCTAAGTATATCAGATTGAAAGGGTTGAGAATATCCAAAATTGCTGGCAATACTTATTTGGGTTGGAGTTTTGCTTCAGGTGCCATTTTTTCAGTTTTATCAAGAATTTCACCAATCTTTGGGAGATGATGGGCCACAAGACCATTTACAGAATTGCAGGAATTCATTTATTTGGCAGCTAAAGTTACTTGAACTCTTAGCAGATAAATTCAGTTTAACATTTACATGAAATAATTGAGTAAGGTCATCTGTCAGTTCTGGGTCTGGGATTATAGGTAAACTATGATATCCAGCTTTACATCTTAACCCCAGGTGGCACAGATGAAGCTGTTGAGGCACTGGAGTGTCTGGAGACTTCTAATCCTGGCAAGATCAAGTGGCTGTGGCTGTTTTCCGAGTTGGCTATGTTTTAACCTTTGGTCTTGAATGGGATTTTCCATTCAAGACTGGTATACAACTTGGGGCTCGCAGCTACTGCTCAAGAGACAGATGGTAGCTGTGACCAGAGGGCCTTTGCCCACATTCAACCAGGAAGCTTCATATGGTCATGCATGTCCTCGTCACTTCACGACTGAGTTACTGTAGCGCTCTATACATGGAACTATCTTTGAAGAAGCTACAGCTGGTTCAAAATGCTTCTTGTTATGCCTATGTGTCATTATTATTTTGCAAGGTGTATTGGCAACCAGTTGACTCCTAAGGACAATTCAACATGCTGGCTGTTACTGTGATAGTATTACCTTGGGAGATGGAAACCTTACAATTAATATAATGCTGATACTCTTGATTGTGCTTCTTGCCTGGATTATCTTGAAGAGATAAAAGTTACATATAATTCCCTTCATAAGTCTGTATTGTTGGAACAACACCTATCTCTAATCATTGTCACCCTGTGGGACTCAAAAAGTATGTCTTCTTGGTTGTCATCCCTGCTCTGCCCTCTGCAACCACATCTCCCTAGTCATTCCTGTGGCACACAGTCTTCTGAGGTTCTGGAAGACCCTTAATCCTGCCTCTATTCCCAGCCCTGGGAGTAGAGGGTTTGTGTAGCCTTTATTGCATTTTTATTGGTATCATGTTTTATAGTTCAGGATGCCATTTTTGTTTTATGTATTTTAAACTGCTTTTAGCAAAAGCGATAGCACTTAGATTTATATGCTGCTTCATAGTGCTTTACAGTCCTCTCTAAGCAGTTTAGAATCAGCATATTGGCCCAATAATCTGGGTCCTCATTTTACTGGCCTTGGAAGGACAGAAGGCTGAGTCAACTTGAGCAGGTAAGAAATGAGCTTTGCATTGTTTATTTGATTTTGTAAGTCATACAGTCTTTTGGAGTGAGCGGCCATAACACATAAATAAAATACTGGATTTGTCCCCAAATAATTTTATCTACAGATTGAGGCTAGAAGGACATAGAGAAAATTGAGGCTAGAAGGATATAGAGAAGTCAGACAATCTTTTCTAGGCACCTCCACTCCAAAAGGTAAAAAGTAGTGGGGTGTATATTCATTTGGAAGCAAGTATTAGGAGATGCACTCCTCAAATTACTTGTCCTTAAAGACACCGGTGAAAAGTGGAGAAAGGTAGTTTCTATGAAAGCAGTCTAATGCAGGGGTCCCCAACCCTCCGTCCGTGGACCAGCTTTGAGTCGCAGCATGCCAGCAACCGGTCTGCACAAACAAGTCAAGCCACATTTGCAGAATGCAGGGACCATGCAAAACCACACCCCTTCTGGTCCGTTGAAAAATCTTTTTCCATGGACCCAGTCCCTGGTGCCCAAAAGGTTGAGAACTACTGGGTCTAGTGCACTTCCCATTTGATTAACTGTTATATATCTTAGATGGTTCTGACTTTGGTGGTACTTTTGACTGGGAATTTCCAACTCTCAAGGAGCTCTGAGTACACATTCAAGGAATGTAACCAAAATAATATACATGAAAATCAAGGGAAGAAATTCTTTATACATTTATAGAAAGACAGCCTGCAGTTAAATAGATGGATGATTTCTCAGCAGACAAGTGTGTCAGTGCACTGTCCTCGAGAACAACATGAGACTTCCTTGCAATTAATTCCCATATTATTAAACTGTAAGCATGCATAGCTTTTCTAAAGCAAGAGAGGGTACGACCATGGGAAAAAACAGTATTTCTTCATGAGATGGAAAGTAAATACTGTTTTGTTTCCAGGACAGACTATCTGGGTACCAGCCAATTTCTGAAATGCTTTAAATGTGTTGCATATTAAGCTATTCAGGGAAATGCTTTAGCAAGGGCAGTATTAAAGGAGGCAGGATATGCATTGAGATTGTAATGCAAAGTTCAGGTTTATCTTGTCACGGTGACTCAGTTTAATCCACAAGTACATTGAGTTTGGAGGGGAGCTAGATATGTTACTTCTTTTCACAGATATCTGAAAGGGGGAGCACCTTTCTACCACAGGATTTTTTTTCCAGAAAGCGCCTGTGTCTAGATCTCTATATTGAAGTAATTGATGTCTGTATCCAAACAATTAGCTTGGATGGAAATATGAGCTTATTGCCTCCTTTTTCCCGCCAGTCAGGTTCATGGTTTGAAAGGTCATGACATCCCAAAGAATGTCTCAAACGTTCAAAGCCAGTCAATGTTTTCTTTTTCCAAATCTGGGAAGCGGCTGCCTTTAAAGCTTTCTTTCCTTTTAAGTCCGTTGACTCTTTCCCAATGTACCATTCTTCCATCTTAAAAGACATTCATCTACTTGCTTTGTCCCTGCTTGTGAATGTGCTATTTTTCTTTGCATTCCCTCTCTCCCTCTCTCTCTCACACACACACATGCTCATTCTCACACACAGATACATGCACACCAACAGTTCCAGTGGCTATTAAAATAAAACCCTTTGAGTCTGCAGCAGCAGCAGCTACAAGCAGCACCTTCTGCTAGAAGGGATCCCGTTTCATGGGCTGAAGCAAGAAGTCATGAGCAGTTCAATAATTTGGAAATAATCTCCTCCGTAAAAAAGAGACCCTACATGAGCTCCTCTGAGGGTTTCTCCTTTCCTGGCCCAAACAGCTGTGTTGGTATTTAGACATAAGATACCAGCTCGGCTTCAAGTTCCAGCGCAGCCTGGACTCACATCCTGCAGCCTTTAAAGATCCCAGATGGTCTATGCAAGACTCAGCCAGCCAGCAAGTGTTTCTATCTGGTGTGTAACTCGTTGGAATGCATTTGGGGGGGGGGAAGGAGTTGGAAGGAAAGGAGGAAGGGTGGGGGAATGCTAGATCATCTTCCCAGAACATTTTCTTTTTCGGCTCTTCCCTTTTTCATAGGCAGAAGCAAGCCTTCCTAAAACAGCTTTTGCTTGTCTTCACTCTGGAGCATTACATAAAAAGCTGCCATTGTCACCAAGGCACACCTGAAATGAACAATGTGTGCCCCGTTTGTTCATTCATTGGAAAGGTTGCCAGAGTTTCAGAAAAGCTGCAAAGCGTGCACAGCAGCCAGTTCAGCTTTTCTCTTCCATCTTTAGCCATTCGGTGTCATGCCTGACGAGGTCCTTTCAAAAGCCTAGTCCTTTTTTTCCTACTGCCATTTGTCATGTGTAGTCCTGTTCCTAACTGATTAAAAAGGTCGGTCATTCCTGAATGGTTCTCCATCAACCGCACAGTCCCTCAGACTTTGATTAATCCGTGCAGACAATAGGAAAAATAGATGAGCATGCAACTTGAATAGCAGCTTATAACTTCCATCGAGCATAGAATTTGCCTTCATTAAATGCATTTTGATGATCAGATACTGGGATAGCAGCAGGGCAGTCATATCTTCAACATGATTTGCACCTTACTTTGCCATCTGTAAAGAGCATCTCTTGGGTCTGTTGTTGACACCTCTGTGTGGGACAATGCTGAAAGCTAGACAATATTTGTGCATTGCTTTCCCTTACTTTACAGAACTATTGTTTTCCTGAGGAACTTGCCATTTTCTTAATTGAGATGAAGCCAAGCTATTTTTCAGCAGGAATTTTTTAACCACCTTTCATTTAAACTTTGGATGGGTGAACTTTGAGCTTATCCACACTGCCAGTTGCACCATAACCAGTCTGGCTAACAGTTATATTTGAAGTCTAAGAAGAGACAATATCACTCTGTATTCCCCTGCGATCATCACAAATGCATCTCCTGAGTGTGTTTTTACTGTTTCACTTATAAAATAATGCAGATTTTTCTTACTTTTATAATACTTATTATATTGTCCTGATTTGCAAGAAATCCCTCAGGATTTTTTTAAAATTGCTATTTCTCTTTCTTTGAGGTACATGCTTGTTGAGATGTTTTTTTAAAAAAAATAATAAGTCCACTAATATACTTCGTTATAATTTTGGCACTACTGAAATCACTACAGGTGATTTCAAAAACAACGAAATGATGCTCCAGCTTAACAGCAGCAATAAAGGGAGCCTTCTCAGTAACTGCTCTCACACCCCTGAAACTGCTGGCAAGTTTTCCATCATTATCATCCATTTAGCAAAGATGTAGACTGTCCTCAATTTACAATCACAATTGACCCAAAATTTCCATGCCATTTCATTCCAAGACAGCTGCTAAATGAGCTGTGCCTCATTTTGCAACTTGTTGCCACAATTGGTAAGCAATTCCCTCAGCTGTTACGGGAATCATGCAGTTGTTAAGCAAATCTGGCTTCCCCCATTGGTTTTGCTTGGTGGGAGCCAGCTGAGGAGATTGCAAATGGTGACTATGAGACCTCAGGACAGTGCAACTATCCTAAATACATGCCAGTTACTAAGCACCTGCATTTTGATCATGTGACCCTAGGGATGCCGCAACAGTCGTAAATGTGAAAACTGGTCATAAGTCACTTTATTCAGTGCTGTTGTAATTTCAAACAATCACTAAACAAATGGTTGTAAGCTGAGGACTACCTATAATTGAATTCAGGTGAGCGTTTTCAATCAAGGCTGAGTTGGTACTGAGGTATTTTTTCTCTGTTGGGTACAATTGTTTTCTTAAAAAATTAACGAATGAGTTTTTAGCATTTTATTTAGCAATTTCTTATTTTACTTGTGCACAAAGCTGGCAGAGAATACCTTGTAGAAATAAGCAAATAGTTGACAATTTCATAGGGCAATAGCTTTAGCATCTTGTATCCTCATACGAATCTTGTATCCTCATACGAATCATAGCTGCATTGGACGTTCACTAGCTCCTGGCTTGTGTTCATGCCAGCTTAGTGGATCACAGACTGCACATGATCTGAAATTCCTAAATGTTTTCTTAAAAAACAGAACGGTCCATAATTCTTCTTCAGTCAGTTGTCATGCCTCCTTTCTATAATCTTAATACTATATTTGAGATTGACAGCTTCTCATACACCCCTCAATCACAATGTCAAATATCATGTGGTGTTTCTTTGCTAAATTCTGTATGGTATTTGTTTATCAGTGGATGCATTAGGGAAAAGGTAGTAAAAGGTGAAAAAAAACATTCAAAACTCTCTGCTATTCCTTTACAGGTCTCAGGTCTATAGGATACAATTTTGTTGTTGTTTCCTTGGAAAATAATGTACTAACTCAATTCTTATTAGAAAAAGAAAAGAAAAGAAGAAGCCAAGGCAAGTTCATAACTCTAAAAGTTCAGGCGCAGGTCACCAGTTTGACACCTAGAGGAAGAAAAACTCGCAGGAGGAGTGAGGGATCTCTCTGTAACTGAAGTGATGCTTTGTTTCTCATAGCACAGGTGTAACAATGGTCAATGGCGCTCGGCATCCATCTTCATCCCCATCAGTCTGTGATGCATCTTCACTGTCCACTGATCGGACTCTGGCCTCCAAAACGGACAGCAGCCTGGAAGCCTCTGCAAGTCCCTTAAGTTGCTGTAGATGACGACGAGTGAATACAGGAGAGAGATTGCTATCAACAAAAATCAGTGGTATTATTTTGGGGTGTTTTTAAAAGTAATTGTAGGATTAATTTTTCAGAGTGCTAATTTTAAAGTAAAATAGTAAATCACAATGCTATTCTGTAATTAACTGTACAGTATGGAACTTAATTTTTATTGCTTTAAAATTGCATGCTTTACTACTGTGATTTTTGACTTTATTTTTTCAGGATACATTTATAAGATAGGTTTATTAAATGTAATATTGCTGTTCAGTTTGCTGTATCATAGCTTCTTTCGAGGACTTTCAGATTTGTTCTTTTTAGAGAATCTGTATCACCAGGACCGTTTTTCAGCTCCAAAGCTTAATTTTTATTCCCAGTTGTTGCTACTCGTGAGATATCTAGTTATTGGCTATAGAATAACGACTGGATAAGGTCTTTGAACAAAAACGCTTCTGTGGTGTTTATCCAGAAAGCACTATGTAGGCTGGCTGTCTTCAACAGATGCTCTGTGTACATTGGCCCAAAGGAAGGATGCGAGGGTCATGGGCACGCTAGTGGTTCTGGGGGTGAAACTGTTGAATGCTCTTGGTAAAGCAAACGCTACTGGAAGTTGCCATTGGCCCGGCTGATCTCCCTTGCACAATGCCTTTAAAATAATCCTCTGTTTACATCTTAAGTGGGTTTGCTTCTCCACTCATTTGTTGCATTCAGATTAGCACCAATTCTAGAAAGAAAAATGTCCGTCCCTCCTTTGGCGATTTCCCTCTCAACCTGTAGCTGATACTTCTCGATCTGTGGCAAAAGTATTATATAAGTGTACTGTGTACGCTCCAGGGGGCCAGCCAGTGCAAGCTTTTGTGATGTTGGGTATTTGAACAGCCCAACAGAAATCACAAAACGTGTGAGGACTGCAACGGAGATCCTGTTTTGGTTAATTTCCTTCCAAGAATGTAGAAATGCTGAATATAATTTAAAATGGTGCTGCTTTCTGTTGAAATGAGTTTCAGTACATATCTTTGAATATGTATTTCATTTTATTCCTCTGATTCAAATTCTGAGTTCATTGTGAATTTAAAATTGTGAATTTAAAAAATGCAGAGTTGAAAAAAATTAAGCTTGTACTATCTGCATCGTGTAGATAGAAGTCATTCCTGTTTGTTTTTATTTATTAAATTTGTATGCTGCCAGTTTCATGTGACTCTTGGCAGATTACAGCGATAGTCCATGGTTTGACTAATTCTACAAACAGCAAAACATACTCGGCAAATGTGACACTAAAACAACGGCAAACAATAACATTAAAACAGACACAACACAGTATAATAAACTGGCAGCTCACAGACTTAAAACAATCTCTATTCCTCAATCCAAAGATAGTTGTGACATGTCCACAGATCTCAGTGACAAAGAAGCAAAACTAAATTTGACCCCCGAGGCCATTGAAAATAATTGAGATTTTAATGTTTTCTGGAAAGCTGTCACTTTGGGGGGGGCAACGTAAGTGAGGCTGTACCCTTTGGGCTTTCCGATAAAAAGGTTTTTTCCTGGCTTCAGCCACCCTTCCATTATCATGGAAAGGTGGAATTATGAGAAACATCTCTCGTTATGAGCTGGATGAGGCACATAGGTCCAAATCAGCACTTGGGGTTGCCCTCCACAGTCAGCAGAGAGCTGGAAGCTTACCTAATATTGCTTCTGGGTGGCCTTCAAAAACCGACCCATGTAGGGAAGACCGAGTTGTTTGTACAAGTGGTGATATGAAGAGGCAAGGTCCTCGCTCTCTGGGCAAGACCTCAACTGGCACTGGGCTCAAAGCCTTCCTGCCAGTCGTCATATATGCATCCAGTGGTAGCTGTGTGTCAAGGGAAACTCCCAGTTCATGGAGCTGCCGGGCCAACCAAGAACTATCTGAATAGCAGGTCTGAAGTTGAACCTAGACAACAAAGGAGATATTGTGCTGAAAAACAAGGAAGGGGTCTGGATTCTCTGCACGTGAGCAGTGGGTCACATCTTCCCTTATAAGCTGCTACCTAAAACGACACCGACAAAGAAAGATTAAGAACAATAGTTCTCCCTTCAACATTCTTAAAAAGCCTGGAAAAGGGGAGGCACTGTGCTGTGATTAATGGTACCGAATGCTGCTGAGACACCCTGGAGGACTGGAAAAGGCAGCCATCAACCCACCCAAGACTTGGAAAAGTTCCCCTGAGTAGCACAGTCAGTGCTCTTATCCCATGCCTGGATCTGGATCTGATTAAAAAGGATTCCGATAATCCATTTTTCCAGAGTACTCTGTAATGGCCTCCAGTTATCAAAGTGGCTGGATTAAGACAGGGCATCTCGGAGAGAGTCATGTACCACAGCCTCCACCCAGACCGCAGGAATTGGGACCACGCACAGTGAGGCACTGACCGTCTCCAAGATCCTGCCTGTCATGTACTAAAGCACAGGTGACAAGCACAACAAGGCTTGCGGGCCAGGTGCAGCCCATGGACTGCGTGGATTCAGCCTGCGGGACTGCCCTGGAAACAGGCGGAGGGCTCCCCGAAGCAGCGCCAATAGGGGGCTGGCGACCATGAGGAGAGGTCGTGGGGGGGTCAGAGGGGTTGGCGATGCCCACGGGGAGGTTGTGGGAGGACTGTGGGGAGGGGCGGTTGGTGATGGCCCTGGG
>JANHFO010006583.1:13112-24381 GCA_032468095.1 Pareas carinatus | reverse complement strand
TGGTATCATGCTGCACCGGTTGGGGGGGTTGGGAGTGGGAGGTACCATTCTTATGTGGTTCTCTTCCTACCTCTCTGACCGGTCGCAGTCTGTGTTGGCAGGAGGACAGAGATCGACGCCGTGGCCCCTCACTTATGGGGTGCCCCGGGTCGGTTCTCTCGCTCCTCCTGTTTAACATTTATATGAAGCCGCTGGATGAGATCATCCGTGGCTTTGGGGTGGAGTACCATCAGTTCGCTGATGATACTCAGCTGTACATCTTCACCCCGGGCCACCCCAATGATGCTGTGGAAGTGATGTCCCAGTGCCTGGAAGCCGTGCGGATCTGGATGGGGGGCAACAGACTCTGACTCAATCCCTCCAAGACTGAGTGGCTGTGGATTCCAGCATCTCGACATAGTCAGCTCACTCCATCACTGACTATTGAGGGCGAAATGCTGGCCCTCACAGAAAGGGTCTACAATCTTGGTGTCCTCCTAGATGCACGGCTGTCTTTGGTTGACCATGTGGCAGAAATCACCAGGGGAGCCTTTTACCAGGTTCACCTGGTTCGCCAGTTGCGCCCCTTTCTGGATCAGGATGCTATGCGCACAGTCACTCAAGCCCTCATCACTGCCCACCTGACTACTGCAATGCTCTCTACATGGAGGCTCCAACTCCAGAATGCGGCCGTGCGGGGGATTATGGGGACGCGGGGCAGTGCCCATGCGTCTCCTCTTTTGCGCGAGCTGCACTTGTTGCCGGTGGGCTTTCGGGTGTTTTTCAAGGTATTGGTGACCACCTTTAAAGCGCTCTATGGCTTAGGACCCAGTTATTTACAGGGCCGCATTCTACCAGCGAATATCTCCCTCCGACCGATTTGCTCCCACAGAGAGGGCCTCCTCAGGGTGCCGTTGGCCAGACAACTATCGACTGGTGACCCCAGGGGGAGAGCCTTCTCTGTGGCAGCAGACCTCCCCCCGAGATTCAAACTATTTCCGACCTCCATGCTTTCCGCTGTGCTGTAAAAGCATATCTCTTTAATCAGGCCGGTTTGGCCTAGTTTACACCTTCCCCCCCCATGGATTTTATCTGATGTCAATTTTAAATTTGGTTTTATATTGGTTTTAATATAAAATCTTAAATATTTCCTTTTAAATTGTTTTAAACTTGTAACTTATATATTTCTGTTTTATAGGCTGTACACTGCCCTGGGTCTATTTGGGGAGCAGGGTGGTATATAAATTTGAATAATAAATAATAAATAAATAAATTTTGTATTTCATGAATATTGATGATAAGCAGCTTTATAGTGCAAAACGTCTTCATGAATATTGTCAGACTAATAAAACTACAACTTTTGTGGAAACAAAGTCTGGAAATAAATGTAATTGCACACATGAATTGTGCCATGGAATAAAAAAGGGTAGCGTCAAAAAAATTAACTAGGTAGTGAAACATTTGGTGAGGGAAGCTATTTTTTGTCACTTTCTGGTTGATGTGCAGGAATTTGGCTTTTCAGAAAAATCTACAAAAAACTGATGTAGTTCAACGTTGTGTACAGTTGTTCATATCAATTAATCTTTAAAAATCTTATTTAAAAAAAGAATTAGATATCTGACCAAACAATACATGTGGGACTTAGAACATCTATGGTACAACATTCGAAGAATTTTAAATCAAAGCAGAATTATAACTAGGCTGAAGTTGACTCAATAGTCTGATAAATGAAATTAAGAAACAAAATAATATTCTGGACACTGTACTTTTTTCCATTGATGCTAGTGGCAAAATTCCCATATTTAGAGTCTGTTCTCTTTTCAACCAAAGTAAAGGTGTTAACACATTAAAGAAAAATAAAAACATGCCTTAAGTTCTGGAACACATGGGACACATCCAAAAGAATCAACAAACCTTGCTCAGCCAAGAATTGATAAAATATTGTCAAGTTATTTGTTACCCAGATTGCAAGTTGCTTAGAACATGCCTTTTCTGTTTCCTACTTATCTGTGGGTGCACATTTTAAGCCAACTGTTTTTTCATTGTCAGTAAATAGTTCCTTACATTGTTAACATTTTCCAATTTACATTCCCTCTGGCAAAAGAAGCTGCACAAAGAAGAAATTTCTACTTTGAATATTTTGAAATGTTCTTTCTAATAACCCAAAAATAACAGAATTGTGAAACAACTAGATAGAAAAGAGATTCTTTTTTGTAAAATGATTTATTTTTTAATATTAATTAAAATAGCATAGTTTCCTGCAAACATGCTGTTTGAGTGTACATCTTATTTGTCATTTTAGCTTCCACATTCGTCTGCTTATGTTGTTTGTATAAAAAATATCAATAACAACAATATTCCATCAATAATATAAATAGAGGCAATCACAATAATGTAGGTTTCAACAATAAAAATCTAAATAGACATCATATTCATCATTTTAGTTTCCACATTCTTATGTTTGTCAATTATTTATATAAAAATGTCAAAAACAACAATATTCCATCAGTAATGCAAATAAAAACAATCATAATACGTAATTTAAATTCCCACAATAAAAATCTAGATATACATGTTATTCATCATTTTAGTTTCCACATTCTTCTGCTTACAAATAATTTATATTAAAAAATATCAAACTCAACATTATTCCATCAATCAAATATTAAATTGTATTGTACTCTTATTTCTAATCAATTCTAACTTTTATCATATTTCATTTAATTTTTTTTCTAACTTAATACATTGTTCATAACATTTAGACCATCAATTCTGATTTCATTTATTTATTTATTTATTTATTTATTTATGTATGTATGTATGTATGTATGTATGTATGTATTTATTTATTTATTTATTTATTTATTTATTTGTATATGCCGTTCCTCTCCATAGACTTAGGGTGACTTACAATAAACAATATAAAAATTGACATAGATAACAACAAAGAATAAATAAATTTAAATTGTAAGTAAGAATAGCTAAAAATAAACAGAAAAACAACAATCATACACCTTAGATCTCAAGTGATCAATAATCTCAAGCCTGCTGAAAAAGCTAGGTCTTTAAAGTTTTACAAAAAGCCATTAGGGTGGGGATGGTGCAACCTCCGACAGTAATTGGTTCCAGAGAGCCGGAGCAGTTACAGAGAAGGCCCTTCCTCGTGGACCCGCCAACCGACATTGTTTGGTTGATGGGACTTGGAGAAGACCAACTCTGTGGGATCTAATAGTTCACTGGAAGACTTGCGGTAGAAGGCGGTCTCATAAGTAGACTGGTCCCAAACCATGTAGGGCTTTAAAGGTGATCACCGACACCTTGAATTGAGTCCGAAGACCAATAGGGAGCCAGTGCAGCTCGGGAAGAATTGGTGTGATGTGGGTGTACCTAGGCAAACCCACAATAGCTCACGCGACCGCATTCTGGACTAACTGTAGTCTCCGAATAACCTTCAAGAGTAGCCCCATGTAAGGCACATTGCAGTAGTCTAATTGAGAGGTGACTAGAGCGTGAGTGACTGTGCGAAGTGCTGCCTGATCTAAATAGGGTCGCAATTGGTGCACCAGGTGAACCTGTGCAAAGGTCCTTCTAGTCACAGCAAACAGATCCTTGTCTAATTTAAGCTGTGAATCAAGTAGGACACCCAGATTGCGAACCCGTTCTGAAGGAGAGAATATTTCTCCCCCTAGAACTAAGGATGGATAGATATTAGTTGGACCTAAGCACATGGCCAAATGCCAGACATACCTCAACCTGTCCTGGGTGACATTCATAACTCTTCTAAAGTTGCTCTAGGGGCCTCCCTGATTCTGCTCACCCACCTCATCCATTGATTTCCTTTTCTAGTTCTCCCATCTTGGCCACACAGAGTTGGAGTTCCTATTCTGTACCAGAAGACAGAAGGAAACACATGCAATTCTCATCAGTAAGGAACATGACATTGTTGTCAAATTATGCACTGTATAAAATGAATTTGCTTTCACAATTATAGAGGTTTCAAATAGCACACTCTTCCCCCCATAGAATGCTGCATGATTGTCGTTAAGGCTGAAAGGCAGTTGCCAATGTTGGTCACTCAATTGTGTTCCGTCAAATGCTTTGCAGTTTTCTATGTTCTAAAGAATTTGAGGAACTTGAACTTAAAGTAGACTCAAATTACATTTTATATCCTAACAAGTTTTGATTGTAATCAAAGAACCTTAATTACTTGAACATTCATTTTTGGATAGGCCATTACGTAAAGAAATTGTGTGAGAAAAGTTATTCGTTAACTTAATTGCTTCCACTATTTCCTTGTTCTAAATAGTAATGACAGACTATTGGATTATTTTCCTTCATTGATTCTTCATTCTCAAGCATCTCTCATGGTAGCTTTTTGAGATTTAAAAAAAGAACCATCTTTAGGTACACATTTAGCTACAATATATGGTTAAGTCAAAAGCTCTCTATGATTCATTTGACTACTAGAATTATATCAACTGATGTAGAACAACGCACTGCTAGAAACTGGATACAATTGCACCTGGAACAATACTTTGTTTTGATACAAGTCACATAATAGTACTGTATATATTAAAACGATAAACAAACAGGGAAGTCAAGCCTTTAATTGGTTTTTAATTCCCACATTACAGTGTTTTCTTTAGGGCAAACTAACATAGTCTGGCTTATGCTGAGAAAGATTTTGTTTATGTGCAGGAGATTTTTTAAATTTTTGGATGATTAAAAACCTTATTAAAAGGCATAGATTTCCACGCTGTGTATCTATACTGGTTACTATTGGCAATAGGTTATAGATGCAGTAAATAAATATCTAATATACACAAAAATAAAATTATTATAATGGAAGACTTGTGTTTGGTCCTGATCATAATGCAGGATTCGACATCACTTTATTATGATACCAAGATATGGTAGTGAATGGTACTGCAAAAAATTAAATCATAGAAAACCCATTGAGTTATTGTTTCAAAGTTATTTCCTTACTTGATTTCTCAATGCCTGGATGACTGAGAATCTCCATAGACTTAAAATGTTTAACAAAATTTGCCAAATTTTGGTTACTAATATGTTCTGAATTCTGAATGTGCTCAGTAAGTTAGCCTATTTGAGGTACCGTGTTGTTGTTTTATGATGCTGCATTTTTTCCAGTTAAAAGTTACAAACATGAGAGTTTTAGTAGGAGCTAGATAAATGGTTCTCAACCTTTCCTTCACCATGAACCCCCTTTAAGTACCTTTTGGGGCCACAGACTCCAAGACTGAACTCAAGATTTAAACCATAACATTCCTTCAAGCCTTCATGGACTCCCTGTGATGACATTGTACCCCCCCTTCCCAAGGGTCTGTGGACCACAGGTTGAGAAAACTGATCTATATAGCGACAGATATAAATAAGCTCACCTACAGAAGTACTGAAGGGGTTTCAAATGATTTAAATTACTTCTTATAAGAAGACCCAGATTAGCTAATAAGTACTTAAACATCTGAAAATTGAATTAAAGAACTAGGTATACAGCCCAAAAGAGGTAGAAATATCATGCTATACACTGAGTGTGACTTTTAAACACGTTTTAATAATGATGTGGTGAAAATCCATATTTTTCATCAGATGGGACTATTCAGTATTAAGATTTTGTTTCAAATTAGTCTTAGTTTAGCTGTCCATATGTTTTCAGACAAAATATAAGGAGATAATTATTGTCTTAAAAGCACTATACCTGGGTCCAGGCTATATGATAGAAGCCTTTTTGTGGGTGTGATTTATATATACACATACACTCCCTGAGATACTCTGAGATGGTTTGCTCACAGCAGCCATAGACTTTTCATGACAACTTTGAATCAAGCCTGTTCAGAGACCATTCCAGTTTTTTAGAATGCACTTCCTGCTTAGTTGAGAGACTGGAGCTCTTTGTTGGTTCTTAAAACACCCCTTTTAAAAATAGGTTTTTACTTGCTGAGCATTCTCATTCTGATTTTAACATCTCTGTTTTTAATCCTGTTTACATTTCAGTGCTAAATGGCCTAGAAACTATGGATGTCATCTGCTGGTTCTCTCTCATACACGCACATTATTATAATAGGATTTTTTAATGAAGAAAGAAATCTCAATAAACCTTTCCTTTCAATGGCATTTTAAATAAAAAAACGCAGGCTCGGTCCCAGATCTGAAACTCTTTCTCATCACTAAAGAGCTCTTGCAAGGCTATGTGAGTTCAGCAGCATTAAACGAGTAGGGCAGAGAACTTCTGTTTGGAAATTCTGACTCTGAGCAACTGCCTTTTAAGAAACTCAATCTGAGCCTCAGGGGGCAAAAGGAAAGAACTGATAAAACAAGCTGCAAAGTCCCCCAGCCCAGCTGATACTGAAAGATCACAGCAACCAAGGACACTGACAAAAGACTGAGGCAAGGAACAAGGATGTTAATGAAGAAAGCAACAAGGCAAATATGGAATAAATTGCAAGGAGGAGGCGGAGGGAAGAAGCCGAAATGGATTTGCTTAGTCCTCTGCTTGGCAGGACAGAGAGTATTTCACTAGAGTTTCAAGTTGCAGCTGCGAGAAGCAGGTGTGGAACAGACAAGAGCCTGCACTGAAGCTGAAGGCAGGAAGGAAATTGAATTTTCCCAAGTTCCACGGAAGAGAGAGAGGAGAGAGACGGAGAGTTTGGCTGAGGAGAAAAGGGAGAGAAATAGGCAGTGTCATTCTCTGCCTCAAATATTTGATAGGCAGATGAAAGATGGATCACCTCCTGGGACTCTGGGATTTCTCAGCTGTCAGAGTAGTAAGCTAAAGAAAAAGGTTTCCCCTTCTCAGCTCTGTGGGTCACAGTGGGTTGGGAAGGCAGAGAGTTAGAAGGTTTTTCACTGACTTCTTGAGCTACTAGTAAATACATTTTAGGCTCTCTTCCCCTTTTGCTTTTAAACATCTGGAAGGAATACAAGTTGGAAGAAGAGAAGGAACTAGCTATCTGTAATTGTTAGCCGGGTTAGTTGAAGAGGGCTGGTTTTCCCTCATGTGCTTTCTGCTAAAGATATAACAGATGATGCTTACAGGTATCTGCTTCATACATGTTAACCCTTCCTGTTCATTAGACCTCAGCATGAAACAGGGTTTTTCCAAAAAGAAAAAATGACCCACCACCCAATACACTTCTCGTTTAAATATTATTTTACAGCAACACCCCACCATTTCATTAAGCATTTTATCATCCTTGCTTAAGGATTTAATGAAACAGGCAGGAGGGATACAAATAGGATGATAATAACCAAAAACTGAAATGCAGTAGCACATAATAAAATCAAGATTGAAACCAGCAGAAGCAAGGAGAACCAATGCTGCGTATGGAGCCAAACAAAACCAATACTAAAATGTACACTGTGCTGCACTAAAAGCATTGGAGACTATATTAAAACATTGGAAGATGAATTAAAATATTTTCTTCTCCTTCACCCCTCCCAAAAAAAACACCCTATAAGGAGATCAGGAAATATAAGCTCATTCCATATTGACTCACTGTTGAGTTCCTAAGGCATGGTTTTGCTCCAAACATACAACCATGAAATAATTCTTCATAAAATGAATTCAGATCAGAAACCATTACCATAGAGGCAGACTATTAACAAAGTCATCATTCATTTAAACACTAAGATTTTTATTTTTTAAAAGTGGTAATCTTTGCAAGCTAGTTTAAGAACTTTCACAGCAACTTCAGCTGAGATGAAGAAATTTTATTATTTTCATTGGGTGAGAGAAATAGTATTAGAATAGGCAGAGGAAATCTCCTTTTTTCACCAACTTTAATTCAATTTCATAGAAGAAATATCTATTTGCAGTGGAACATCGTTTAATGGAGAAGGGGATTTGGAGACATTACATATGAGGTCATCCTTATCATTCTTCCACACATATAATCTTGTTCCAAAGTTATAAATCTATCTGTATGAATCTGCAAATGATTGTAGGAGATTTTTTGATTTCTAAGCTTACCAAATACAGAGGGAAGACCTCAGAAGAAAACACATTCCTTAGACTTTCCAATAGTAGGGCCACTGCCCCAGTTTTGGAAGAAAAATTATTAGTATCACCTTTATCTGGAGAAAATAATTTAAGTACTTTGTTCATGGAGTATGGTGTTTCAAAAGGCTTTTTCTTTTTTTAAAAAACTTATTGATTTGTATTAAGATGCTGGTTTTAATCAATGAACTCTTTAAGGATTTATTACTTCACATCAAAGAGATTGCCATCTTTTTTCTTTATTGTTACATAACTGTATTTAAAACTGGTATCTTTTGAATATGTCAGCAATAATCATATGACATATGAACACATTTTTTTCCAGCTACGTAGCAGCTATGGGGCTACCATCTTTAAAATAACAAAATCAGCACGATCCAGGTATAGTCAAGTCATTTTACCACTGACTTTATGAAACAGATTCTAGTGTATACTTAATTTCCCCATTGTGGTGTGAAAAGTCAGTTTGCAAGACATAATTCATTTATAGGTAAATTAATAAAATAAATAAATAAATACATGCTTAACTTTGACTGATTCCCACCTTGTGTTTGTAGATTAGCTTTTGGCTCTCATGACTATCACAGTAAGATGTCTGAAAAACATATACAATAAAACTACTACAAAAAATAAGTTTGCTGAAGGACGTAGTCCATGCGTCTGAAGGAGAAGGGCGGTATAAAGTTTTGAAAAATAAAATAAAATAAATAAGAAAGATGAAACCTTGACAAGGTTGCCAGTCATTCCCTCCGGGATAAATTTAATCCTCAACATATAATATGGAAAATAAAAAAAAGCCAACATGAAAACAAACACCACCCCTTGAATTGCTCTCTACAAACAAACAAAAAAATCATTGGAATGGAAAAATTCTTTACAATTTTGCTGTGACCATCTCTGACCAAATATTGGTGTTAACTGGATTCTGAATAACAACTGCATTTCATGGCTCCACTAATGGCTACCTTGGTTACTTGTATAATGGTTACTAATAAAAAAAACTTTTGGTGTGCCTTGGTTTATCTGATGACGCAGTAACAGCGATCAACATGATTTCCATTTATGCTAAGAGCAGCTTCTAGTGTAGTGTGTAATTTATTCTTAAATCAGATTTTCAGCCTGGCCACCCCAGACATTTGGCTTTCAGCCCACACCCTGCTCAGATTCTCTTCAAAACGCATGGAAAATTATCCCCATTGGGCAAGTAATATTCTCCCAAATTGCATCTGAGAGCCTGTTTTTGAGCTTTATTTGCCAGAGCAGAAGGCACAGCTCTTCTTAGAAGGATCTGAATTCCCATCCTAGGGCATCTGAGCAGCTGGGTTTGATCTTTACTTTTGCCAAGCTAAGAAGTCTCTGTACTGCCTTTTGACATACTAAGAGGGTCTCCTGAATCCAAAATAGTTTCAAGGCTTCAAGGATTTTGCAGCTGGCTCTTGTCTGTGACCAACTCTTTTAGCTGGCATGAATGTCCCTCACCCCCATCCTCCCCAAAAATTAAGAAAACTGGAACAATTTACTGCCTGTTCAAGAATTCACCAACCTTTTCTCTGCAATGATGTTTCTAGTTAGGTGAAAACAAATCTAATTTCCCATCAATCTAAACATGGCTATATAGTTAACAACACAACGTTTTGTTGTTTAGGTAAGGAGTAATCATTTTTCTCTTGTTCAGAAGTGACACAATGAGTTCCTTTCAGCAAAAGCTGCATCTTCTAAAGTCATCCTTATCTTTGTGTGTGGATATCGGGAAATAAGTGTTGTGTGTGACAAAGATGGGAAACATCACAAATAGTTCCCCATCAGGGAAGTCGCAGCCAACTAAAAGTTAACTCTGGTTTGCAGTGGAAAGGTGAATTCATCTGATTTTGGTCATCTGACATCATATCTTCCCCCTTTGTAAATGGGTCAGCTAAGATTGCTAAGACAGCCATGGTCATGCAGTGGTTAGAATGTAGTACTGGCAGAGGTTCAATTCTCACTGGCTCAGGGTTGGCTCAATCTTTCATCCTTCCAAGGTCAGTAAAATGAGGACTCATATTGTTGGGGTCAATATGCTGACTCTGTAAACCACTTAGAGAGGTCTGTAAAGCACTATGAAGAGGAATATAAGTCTAAGTGCTATTGCTATTTACAGACTGATAGAATTGGAAGGGACCTTGGAGATTTTGTAGCCCAATCTTCTGTCCAGGGCAGGAATCCTTATGTTAGTCATCCCAGTCAAAAGGTTGTTCAATCATTGCTTGAAAATCTCTAGTGATGGAGCACCACAACTGTAGAAGGCAAACTGTTCCACTGCTTCATAGCTCTCAGAGTCAGGACAGTTTAAACACCCGTAATGAGATATATTAATGAAGATTCTCAGTCACCCTGGTAGAGTTATCTAAAAATTGAGTTATGGCAACTGGACTTCTTTTCTAGTGAAACATTTTGAGCCAACAAGACAAGAAGTCCAGTTTCCATGACTCAATCTCCAGACAAAGAGAGCTCTGGCAATTTCAGATAATTGAAATCTTCCCCTTTCAGAATGGGGCAAAAGACAGATATAGGCTCAGTGGCAATCTGAGTAAGTACAGTTCTTACAGATAAAGGTGAAAGTCTGTGGAGTACAGCTTTTGGGGAAAGCTTCATTCAAACCCCTAAGGCCTGTCTCACTGGCTGTGACAAACTGATTTAGGCTCTTAGGCCATAAAAACTAATTCTTTGGTATGAGTAAAAGTTTTGATGATTTCTCTAAGAGAACTTAGAAAAGAGAATCTCATGAACCAATATGATCTTCTTCCCTTATGTGGTTAGCCTAGGGACCAAATGATTTGGCTGTGTTACATCTTTCATAATACTACCCATCCTTTCAGTGCTCATAACCGCTCAGGGAAGATATGAAAACTCCCTCTGGGCTAGACAGCCAGTGAGGCTCTGAATGGCAGAAAGATGTATTATAGATAGAAGATAAAAACACTAGCAGCAGCATTACCTATCACCTCCAGCAAGGGTCAGCTCAAAACTCCATTAAGAGGCATTTGAAATAAGTTATTGGACAATTTGTGAATGAAGTAGAAAAACAGAACCTCTTTTCACCAAGAAACAACATTTTGGAGAAACTGCTAATATTTCAGCACACTTCAGTAAAAACACAATATTATAATAGCAAGCACCAATATCATTGACAGAAATAGAATAGAATAGAATAGAATAGCATAGAATAGAATAGAATAGAATAGAATAGAATAGAATAGAATAGAATAGAATAGAATAGAATTTATTGGCCAAGTG
>JANHFO010006582.1:0-17431 GCA_032468095.1 Pareas carinatus | reverse complement strand
AATAGCAGGTCCAAAATGGGCCTTCCCTAAACAGCGATGGTCAGCTGGCCGCAGCTAGATGGCCAGTGGCAAGATACTGGTCCCTTGGTGGTGGCACCAGGTTGGCAGTGGCTACTTGTCCCATCCCCTTTGCCTGGAGGCCTGTACAGCTGCATTGTTCTTGTCAGGCTCTTCCATTCTTTTTTTACCTACTACAAGTTGTAGCTTCTTAATGGTGTTTTCTGCTCTCTATTTCCAACTGTCTCTTATTTCTTTTGAATATTAATCTTTCCTATTTCTTTATACTTGCTTTGATTTTTTTTTCTTCCTTTCTCCTTTTCCATTCTCTCCTTTATTTGTTGCTGGTGGTGGTGTTTTTTTTTGAAGACCTCCATACTGCCTGCCTGAATTATGACAGCATATGTCCTCTGATTCTTCAAAATTTTATTTAGCAAAGGCTATTATTGAATTATTATTGTCAAACCTCCAGTAAGCCTACTTATTTTATTTGCTAGTATTGCTTCCGCAGTGTACTAAAAAGGGCAAAAACTGCCAAGATCTTTTTTGCAGGACATAGATTTATTTTTAGGTAGCCAGTAGGATGTCTAATTAATCTTTGTTATTGAAGTGTCAGTTTGATCTTGAGACTGTACCTGTATCATTCGCTGTTTGCCTTGATGTTTTGGTATCATATTGAACAGAAGCTGGAGCAAGAGAAATGAGACTTACTATTACTAGTGTTGAGGATATTACAATCTTTCACTTCTTTCACAAACGTAGCACGGAACACTGAGATCGAGCCTTGTAATTCACCTAGCCCAAATAAGGCAGATCAGCCCAATAATTACAACCTCATCTTGGACTGTGACATCAGTAGCACCAGATCAGGCCTCTGGCCCAACTGTTGTGCTTGGACTAGATGTCCGAGAGTCACCTTTGGAAGGAGAAAGATCAGGAACTGACTGTGTCTATATACTGTAAACAACCACTCCGTATTGTTCCATCTTCTCTTCACTCCCAAAAGAGCATGTAGCAGGTCATATGGAATAGACACAGCCTCATTGTTTTTGTTGTTTTGGTCATGTACATATTTTATCAAACTATTTATGAAATTTCAGTGTGACCATGGTAAAAATGGTCATAAAATTAGGTCCAGTCCTGTGGTAACTCTCTTAGCGACTGAAATTCCAGTTGCATTTTTGATCATGACTCAAGGGCTACCTACCTCAAAGATTCACTATTTTGCAGTTACGCATATTGTTTACAGGGTTGCTAATTTGAGGGCAAACCATCATCTAAGCCTGCCAGCTTCACAAGAATGTGAAATCCGTATTACGTTGAACACAATTATTGTGCCTTGCTCTTTCAGCTCCCTCTATCAAATTAATTATTGTGGAGGCCTGGATAAAGAGGGAAAAAATTGGATGGATTGGAAAGAAGCATCTCCTCTGTGCAAATCTTATTTCTTAATCTAATGAATGATCAGGTGTTCTCCCTACTCTCTTTTCTGTGGGAAAAGCTGACATCTTTTTTATCCCCATGTAGTTGAAGAGGAGTCAAACGATGGAAGTTTTCCATAGCAAAGCACTGTGAGTGACTATGTAGATATAGGAGATTTGGCAGTGAAAGTGGTAATAACACTGATTGGTAGTCACACTGATATTTCTGGAGCACTGTTTGTGTTCTTCGGGACTTCTCCTTGAATCTAAAAATGGACCTAGACCTTCCAGTTGAACAGAAAATTGTTTTGGGTTGAAGCTGTGTAGCTATGGTACTTCACTGTGTTGTCCTTGGCATTCCTGGCCATAGTTTTGGCCATTCACCACCAGATTAAGATCCCAGCAAGCAAGTGGTGACAGACTTCCCTGGTTCCCCCTGAGAAAGTGACAGTGGTTTGCGGAGTTCAATCTGTAATCATAAGGGCTACTTTTCCATACAGATGGATGAAACTGATCATCTCTGTCTTCAGAGAAATCCTAACCTTGCTAAGGAAGAGAGGCTTAAGCCTGGTTCTCCAAGTCTCAAACAATGGGAGCATCTGTTTTCAATATCTCAATATTTCACTGGGCTGAAGGGAATTTCTTACATTGGGAAATCTGTACCTCGTATATCCAAAATGATAGCCTGCCATTAAAAAGAGATCAGACTGACTTGCATTAGTAACCGCTGCAGATATTACACAAATATTGTTCAAAGGATTCAGTTTTGCTTTGCATTAAGAAATTAATGTTTTCAGTTTCAGATTTTGTTGTACTAGATTATACTACTCATATTGTATGGTACTTATATACAGAATGCTTCCCAGACTTCAGTGAATGAGTGAGTGATCCAATGAAGATCGTTCTTATCACTCCATTCATGAATATCCTAACTCTAGTCAATCATTTGAGTCAGCACAACAGTATCATAAACGGGAGACTCAACAAGGCCATTGTTCACAGTCTATTTTGAGAGTGAGAATACTGTAGTCTCATTTTGCCACCCTAGTCAGCTCTGAATAGATAGATTTTGCAGAGTAGGGATGGTCACCGTCCAAAGATTTGAGCTGGAAAATTTTCAGTTTAGCAATTTTGGAAGGTCAATCTTCAGATTATTGTTTTTAAACAAGAAGAAATTAAAAGCTACATTGCAATTGCATATTTTATCATTTGTTACCTAACAATAGCAATATTTCTATCCCTGCCTGAGTTCCTTAGGGTTGTGGTGATATAGAAATATGTTTAATAAGTAAATAAAATATTTTTCTCCCATATAAATGTTTCGAGTTTCCTTTAATAAATGTAATGTTCCGATCTCATTTAAAAGGGTAGATTTAATTATTTTCAGATCAAATAGTTGTGTGTGTGTGTGTGTGTGTGTGTGTGTGTGTGTTTTGTTACATAAGCTATGAAAAGAATAATGCAACCATAGATTGAAAAAAATCTCAGAAACAACTAAGACACTCCTACAACCACACAGCATGCTAACCAAGTAAAGCCCTTCAAAACGTCTTAAGTAAACCAAAGACCCAGTTGTATTGTGTAGGAGGGTAGGACTGCTGAGATGAATATGCTAATTAGCTAAAATGCTAAGCAAATATTTTGAAAAACACTTATCTCTGAGACTATGTGAGAGAACACCTTCCTATTCTGAACAGACCCAGACTTCTGCATGTTTTCCCTTTCTCGCTCATCTTTAAGATAGCGTTTTGGTTGGTATCCAAAACCTCCTCATTACCTATGGGGCCAGAACAATCTGTGCCTTGTCTGGCAAGTGGCAGCTTCTGGAGACTATACAGTGACCTGTTTGGAGCTTCAGCCTGTTTATCTCATACAGTATGAAACCTCTGGAGCAAGTCCCGCCAACTTTCAAGGACATTTTGATGCATTTGGAAAGCTTTCAGCACATTTTAAATTTGCTTACTTCCCTGCCTAGAGGAACTTTCAACCTTTGGAATGATCTGTTTTTCAAGTTTGCTTTTTAAGGGAGTTGATTTCAACATATTTGTTTACTTCCCAGCTAGAGCTGTTGATCTTCATGTGGAATACCTCAATTTTCTCAAATTTCATAGTAAAAAAAAACACATTCTGAACGCATTCTGCTTCTTTTGATAGTGACTCTAGTCTCTTACTGGAGTTTATTTTACCTTATTTATGTTAATGATTAAACCCTTTAAACCTCTACCATCTTGTGTCCTTCATATATTAGAAAACAACCTTTTGGTTGCTGTTACTCCCACAGGGCTACAAGATATGTGCTGTAAGGACAGACCCATCTTAAATGATTGTACAAAAAAGACGTGTGTAGGGAAACTGGGAAACACAGCTGTCTAATTTATTTGCTTGCCCCCAAAGATATTATAGAATAGTCACTGCTCCCAGCTTAATTTATCAAGATCTATCTTGCCTCAAGAATCTAATAGGTGGAGGAAAAATATATATATAAATGATGAATTAACCAGTATCATGGGTTAATATGACACATTCTGGAGCAAATTACAGTATAAATTATAGTCATCTTATTTAGTTTTACCTTCCAAAAAATAACCCAAATCCTTGCTTCAGAAAGATGAGTGGCAAATCTATTGCAGCTACATGGCTCATAACAAAATTGAGATAGTCAGTGTTAAGTTAAAAGGCTGTGATGGAAAGAATGAGAAAACCTTACCAACTGACATTGCAAAAATGAGAATTTGTTTTCATTTGAAATTTGAGATTATTATATCCACACCATTCAAATAGGGCAATCCACATCATGCTTCAGCCAGGCTTCTAATATCAGTTAATTTTATTTGTCATGTTTGGCATAGAAATAAATTACAAAATTCAAACTGTGAAGCTGCAGCATATAGGATATGAATTATAATTTAAAAGATGCGAATTGGGTTTTCCTTAGCGGTTTTAAAGTCAAGATCATGTCTAGGTAGAAACCTGAAGCTACACCTAAATACATTATAATGCTTGACCAATTTTCCAAAATCATCACATTCTTCTTTGAATAATTATTTTAAGTGCTTGTCAATGCCAAATTTATCTGAGTAGCAGTTGCCACAAAACAGCAAGTATTTCTTTTGCTTATTGTTCCTTTTTGAATTATCACACAATTGGAAATCTTAGCTGAAATAATTAATTGGCAGAGTTATTTCAAAGGGAATAGTAATTTTGTATTCTGAAAACAGTGATAATTTCCATTTTAAATCCTGAGTTTGTGAGTGATAGTAATAATGGATTATAGGGCTTATCTTTAATGTACTTAACAATATCCAGGGAATTAGATGCAGAATACTTTTGATTTTAATGCTCTTCAAAAATCTATACCTGCCCAAATACCTGCTATTGCAGTGAATCAATAGCTACAGGATACTTGATAAGTGATCATCTATCTTTTGGTTAAAAGTCTCTAAGGTGAATCTGCCATCTTGATAGCCTTCCATTCTCAAATAACCCATATTATTCAGAAGTGTCTCTAATAATATGTAGGAAATTCATTGGCCAAAGAAATATATGGCTGCATTCCAGCATTTGAAAGCTATTCGTGCATAATCTCCGTGGTCAGAGGTTTAATAAGGAGATGGTGTTTCTTGCATATTGAGTGCAGGGATCAATTGCATTTGAGTGCTGACCATTGTATTTCTTGGCAAGTGGAATCATTAGGGTCAACTGTTTGCCTTTGGTGAAATGTTAATGGGAAGAGGAAGAAGGCAACAGGGAAACATCTGAATGTTAACTTATAATTGGTGCAATTGTAATGCTGATGTGAAATAAAAAGGGAACTTTTATGGCACATTATTGTATGGGCAATGTATCCATGGATGGCTGCATATTTAGAGAGAAAGGGAGAGGGAGAGGACAGGAAAGTCATCATGTACAAGAAGTATTAGTCATTGCTAAGTGTCTCAATCAGGTCATCGTTGTTTGTAACTGATACTAACTTGAATGCATCTAGGGATTGCCCCATATTTATGCTAGAATGATGCAGTACTGTAAACATAAAAAACATCCACACAGAATGTTCATTACAGTCAAAGGTTGATTTCATCTTCCTATGCCCATGGAAAAGTTTCTGCAACGTAACTTTATTTGTTTGCTTCTCCCTGTTTAGCTGTATTCTGTAATGTGGATCTGCACTTTCCTTGCACATTAAGCTACTGTACTCCCTTCAGATTTCTTCTGAAGACTCAGTTCACATCTATTCTCTCATGACTTTCCGTCGCAAGCCAGTACTAAAGGAACAATGGCATCACTTCTATGACCTATGCAATACTCGTTACCAGGATTGGTTCTGCCATAAAGCAGAATAAGATCAGCTTCTCAGGCACTACAGTACAATTCTTGGTTACATAAATTGTTATGAATTTATTACTACTGTATTTTTACTCCTTCCCTAAGTGCTTTTCCC
Source organism: Pareas carinatus (assembly GCA_032468095.1). Lineage (NCBI taxonomy): Eukaryota > Metazoa > Chordata > Lepidosauria > Squamata > Pareidae > Pareas > Pareas carinatus. Next base: position 11,575 of record JANHFO010006582.1, on the reverse strand, counting down.
CATTCTGTACTGTGATGATCTAGAAACATATTTTATCATACACATGATATTGCTATTGCAATTGCAATTGCTATAGTTATTGCTATTGCTATGTACCTTTGGGGTACATCTGTTTGAAGATGAGTGGTGATAATGGTTTGTGGAAATGGTTCAGGGAAAGTATTCAACTCTCACAGTTACAGTTTCTGCAGTTCAAATCCTGACTGTCCAGATTTTCTTTATTTCTCTTATTAGCCCACAAAGTATGGTTGAGCCTTTTTCTCTAGGTGCCTTGACCGCTCGTTTATGGTTAGGGCTCAAATATGTTTGTTCACAAGCAGATTCTTTCAGTTCACCTATGGCCTTGATCTTGTACAAGAGAAGACGAGTATGCCGTTGTGTATGAAAGGGCAAGGGAGGACAGGGAGAAGAGAGAATAATGAAGGTGATGGGAAAGACATTCAGAATAATTGCATTTTGATGCATTTCTTTGGTATTTTATTATGCTAAATGCGAGGTCCACTTCTACATGGTTGTAATTATCTGCCTTCTGAGATTTTGTTTCCAAAGACGTTGTCATTCTTCCTTTAACACAACGTGCGTATGCCTATATAGTTGGAGCATTCTGTTTCGGTCTTATTGTTTTGTGGATGCTTAATATTCAGGAGGCCCCCTTCTGAATTTTTTGGGTCCCCACCCTTCCAGCCTAAAAGATAGCAGTATTTGAAAATAGCCTCATGTACCCACCATTGAGTGCCATCTAGTGTTTATTTTGTCTTTTTCTCTCTTAACTCATTTTTTTTTGCCACATGCACTCATCTTTGAATGTGTTCCTAAATTTTGGTCATTGGTAGACGAAGGCATAGCTACTTTTAATTCGCCCACACACACACTATTGACTATAGCAATTTTATTTTAATTCTCACTTATGGAAGCTGGATGGCTTGTCTTCTGGAGTGGATCAAATAAAAGATCCTGTTCTACTTTCCTTTCTTTATTGTCAACCTTCTCAGCCAACTCTAAAACACAAACATTAAAAGTATGACTTAACACAACTGTTGATAATGAAATTCGTGGAGTGTGCTCCCCACTAGTTGAGTGCAGGATTGCAGCCTATACAACCCAGAAACAAGGCAATGTGGTCTTAGGATAAGGTTGTACAATCTCAACAGCTAGAAATAAAATCCCATTGGATTCAATAGGACTCCTTTCCAGTTGAGCATATGATTTGGGCTGCTTAGTTTATTTTAAACTATAAAGCTATAAGGGCAAGTTTATTATAAGGACTGCACACCCAACTGCAGGCACGCTTTTTAAAAAAAAAATCAGTATGTAATTTGCTTTCTCTCCATATAAAGTTTATTTGCACATTAAATTTGAAAAATTGATTTAGCAAAACTCAATTTAATCTATTTCTTGATTCTTCAATAGCTGAAGGAAGCTGGAGATATAGAACTTTTTTTTCCTCCTTCCAAAGCTCTACCACCTGAGTGAATAATTCTCTGATAATTCCCTGATTTCTGTGAAGCCTCATACAAAGCAGCTTTTTATCACCAGTAATTAAAAAAAACCCACAAATACCCAAGCATATTATTTAAACGGGCACCCTGCTGCCTCCAGATATTTTGGCATATAGGTCCTAGAATTTCCAGCCAGCATAAATCTTGGCCACAGTCCCTGGGAGTTGTAATGCCAAGCCATCTAAGGGACATGGCATTGGCGAAGTCTGATTTTAAAGTACTATTTGGAAGAAAGGTCTTGCCCTGGCAGCACTTAGGGAATATGCATATGTTCCAGATATGACTTGAAGGATAATGGTACACTGGTAGAAAGAATAGCTTTGAAGTGAGTTCTCCTTTTCAGCTATATCCTATCTGCATTTAATCAAAAGGCCAACCGAGTAGACTTCCAATTCACGCAAGATTGCAGTCCAGCAGTGCATTTTATATATACTTACATAGAAATACACAGGACTTTTTGTGTTTCTGTGTTTAATTATAGACTTTCTAATCCAGAGATTTCATGGGTGGTTTAATTAAAGCCTGAGTATTGTAAAAACTCACACAATCTACCTCATGATTTTCACATCTGAGGAAAAACGGAAGTTCTTCCCAGTATGTGTGAAATAACACCATTCAGAATAGAATTCTGCTTTTGTACTCTAAGTGGGAATTTAGATAATTTCCATTCTCAACAGTTGTCCTGTAGAGTTGTACAGATACCAATTCTTTAGATAGATGCCAGCCTGTATCCCAGTTTCTGTTTTTATTTTAAATCTGTTTGCATCTTAAGGGTTCGTAGAAACACACACACACTCACAAACACACACACACACACACACACACCAAGGAGAGGAGTGAAAACTACTGTAGATGTTAGAACTGAAAATGAAGTTGAGAATGAATGTGTTACTGTATGCATAAATTAGGAGGGGGGGACCCACCAAGTGTTACTGCTACTGCTTAGGAACAAATGTATGCATTTGATAAGAGTTTGGAGAAACGCAGAACTCAAAGTTCTAGGAGATGGAGAAGAAGCAAAGCATAGGCAAGAATCCACTCTATACATATTCATTTGTGAGAGTTATTTTAATTATTTAATTTCTATAACACTTTCGATTCTTTAATTTTGATGGAGTTTTTTTTCTTTAGTATGTGAAAAGGCGGGGAAGACAGAGAAATAAGAAGTAAAAGCTGAGTAACACATGTAGCACATGCATCATTGTTGCCTATAGAAAATAAAGTGGCTTCAGTCTGAAACCGTTCACTGAACTTTGACCACACAAGGATATTATCAGTTCCCATTTTATCTATTCAGAGATAGCTTATATAGAGAGACATATTTTATGCATGTACATAATGGCAATCCCTAGCATTCCTATATGTTGCCTTTGTATATTTTCATGGTTTTATAAATGGTTTCATAAATAAAACTAGTTATATAATGCTACTGCTAGTCCCTTATTTATTTAATGCATCTCCTTTACTTTTAATTTATATTTGGAGAGCCCCTCATGTTTTTTCTCCTTGCCTTTTAGGAAGCTTTTCTTCACTGACTATGGACAGATACCAAAGGTGGAACGCTGTGATATGGATGGGCAGAACCGTACAAAGCTGGTGGACACCAAAATAGTCTTCCCTCATGGTATCACCTTGGACTTGGTCAGTCGGCTGGTTTATTGGGCTGATGCTTACCTTGACTACATTGAAGTGGTGGACTATGAAGGAAAAAATAGACACACAATCATCCAGGGCATTTTGGTGAGTGCAGTTTGGATCAGGGGTGATGGCTCTTGTGGAATATGATGCTGTTAGGTGGAGCTCTTGAGCTACCTGGTGCAGCCCTATCTCTGGGAATCATATAATTAGTAATATTTCAAGTTATATTGAGTATGGAGTACTAATGTCATGGGATAGCTATAGCTTGATGAGCAGGATTCTGAAGAAATAGACAGAAAATGAAAGAGGTGTTTTCAAAATGTTTTGTGATGCAGCTGTCACAGTCCCTCAGTCCCTCATCATGCTGCCTTAGTTTGATGGGGATGGTCCAAAGGCAATGGACCAAGATTGTTGGTCTTGATATTGGGGCTATAGGCTCTTAAGGAGCTGATTAGTTGTTTTTCTAGTGATGACAATCCATCAGTGGAACGACTTGCCTCCAGAAGTTGTGGGTGCTCCAACACTGGAGCTTTTAAAGAAGAGATTGGACAATCATTTGTCTTAAATGTTATAGGGTTTCCTGCTTGAGCATGGGGCTTGACTAGAAGACCTCTAAGGTCCCTTCCAACTCAGTTATTTTGTTATACAACAGGTATCTTTTCTCTCATACACTGTTGCAGTTAGGAAAACCTAATATGCTACAATGGATAAAGATTAGATTTCTTCATGAACTATCCAGTTCATGTTTAGCAACAAAGTTCAATTTTTGGCCATACCTGTCTCACAGGATTGCGAAAGGACGAGAGCTTGTGATATAGGGATTATAAGTAATATAGAGAATCAATAGAATTTGAAAAGACTACCTGGTGCTTTCTTTTGAAATCTGAATTGTAATGTTTTGGAATCAGATCAAAGGGGGGAAAAGATCTTCATTTCTACCCAATAGTCTCATCAATCACATTTGTTGTTTGTAGATAGAACATCTCTATGGCTTGACTGTCTTTGAGAACTACTTATACGCCACCAATTCTGACAACGCCAACACTCAGCAGAAAACTAGCGTCATCCGAGTCAATCGTTTCAACAGTAGCGACTTCCAAGTGGTAACACGAGTTGATAAAGGTGGAGCGCTGCATGTCTATCACCAGCGACGGCAACCCAAAGGTAGATAAGGGAAGTTTTTAATGTCTGGGGATAAGGGAAAAACTGAAATGGGGTTGAACGGTCTTGTTTGTGTAGCTCCTTGTATAATATTCTTGTTTGACCTTTGAAGTCTCTTCCATCATTGATCTCTGTGAAAAGACATAAAGCTGGACATTTTTCAGACAAACGGTCAGGAAAATACAGCTATGTATGGTATGCATGTATATTCCCACAGACGTATTTAGCGGAATGATATTTATAATTAAAGTCATCACCAGATTATGGATATAGACTCCATTTAGACATCTTTGCACCCAATTCTAGCACAGCACTAGAAAGCTTTGTCCATTATTTGCGATCCATTAATTGTTACTGCCCCAGCCTTTTTATCCCAGCTGTTTTCAGTAGGGCCTTATTTAGGGTAACCAGTTTTCAGATCATATCTTGTTTCCTTAATATCACAGAGATTGGCTCAGCCTTTTCTTTCTTGTATTCCTTTTTCATTCATATCTACTCAGTCCATTTTTATGGTTCATCTATCATAATCTATATGACATGAGCCTGAAGAACCACATGTTTCCTCTTCTTTTTTTCCTCTTTTTCTCTATTCTTAGTCAACTGGCATATCACTTATTCATCCACCCATCTTCTGCTTGATTTTCAAAGATCATCCATACAATTTGTTTACTAAGGTGCATAGATGAGCCATTTCCATTTGCTATTTCATAGGCATTCCAGTCCTGAGGTAGATAGGCTAAACAGATTCAAGATGGTCCAGCTTGAAAATTGCATTTTCTCTAGAAATAGAAAATTATCTTCTATTCACACAATCCAGAGTACAAGGTTGGGGGTGGTGATTTTTCAGCTATGGTTGACCTGGAAAGTATCTTATGGAACCATATCCTTCCATCCAGTCCCTGAGCTTGGTGTCTGTTCTGCAGCTTGTTTGGTTGCAAAGGAGACCAGGATCCTTTTTTTAATGGGTCAACTGGAGAGCATGAAGCCTTGAAATTGAAAGGATTTCACTCTTACTCCTTGGAAGCCTGTACAGCAAGAAGTTCCCTTCCCAGGGACTGCTGTGCTTGGGAAAACTCTGGATCCTCATTTCATTTTCTCACGTAATTTTCTTAAAACAATTTCACTCCATCATAGAATGTACAAATTAGGCTTCTACCCCACAGCAACATTTTCCCCTTTTCTATCCCTTTCAACAATCAAGAGTATATGGGCTACATTTTGGCTGCACAAATTAAACACTAGGCGAAAGCCAAGAGAAATGAAGCTTTTATTTCTTTGTTGCCACCTTGTGTTGAATAGGTCAGTTAATTGACAGGTCAATCACTTTGGAGAAATTCCATGAATGTATCTGAACTGAGTTGGAGTAGTGGTTAAGATATCTGACTAGAAACTGGGATACTATGAGGTCTAGCCTTGCCTTAAGCACAAAACCATCTGGGAACTTTTTCTTAGTCCTAGGAATGATACATCATTGCAAAACTATTGTAAAGTCTTGCCAGGAAAACTATAGAGATTTATCCAAGAAGTCTCCTGGATGGGGAAAAATTGATTGGAATTCATGCTGGGGCTCATATTTTATATGCTGATAGTAGCAGCTTCTCCTGTGGTTGGTGACATTTGCATTTTATCTAGGAAGACTGCCAGTCACTGTACATTTAATGTCCCAAGGAATTGTACAGATGCCATGGCTTCATTCCAGATATGAGTTAAGGTCACACTGTGGAGGGAAGTGATTGACTGCCAATGTGTGGCAGAATGACTGATGGGTCTGCCCTAGATGTAGTTGATCTACGACTGTGCTGAATGATAGTTTAGAGAAGTCTTTATCACTCTGCTTTTCTGGACTTCACTTCTGTTTTCATGGAACCTCTGCTATATGCTATGTTGATCTGAGTAAAATGTACGAGACTTTTTTTCATGACCATTTTAGAACAGCTGTTCTGCAATATGTACTTCTTTATAGCCAGACGGTTATAGTTAAGGATCACTTCATGTCCATTCAGAATTTTCCTCTGTGGCAGTAGAATTGCCTAGAATTATAAGCCAAAATATGTTTTGGAGAATTATCTATAATCATTTTAATTCAAGAGAGGATAATATTAATGGCTAAACAACTAAGTTCCACAACACTGCCAATCTACCTAGTAGGGCTGTATCACTATTATCCTTTTCATTGTTCCTATTACGTATTCTCTTATTTGTATGACTATTAACTTGTTGCTTGTATACTACAATCTATAGTAGTTGTGTTATTTGGTATCCTAGTATGACTTGTAGATTATTTAGAATTCTATGACTGTTCTATGCTTATCACAAAAATGTATCTTATGACATGATGAATGTGTTTTATAACATGATGACATGATGAATATATTTTATGAATATGATAGTAATTTATCACTTGTAATTTATATGTACATTGAGAATATATGCACACAAGGAGAAAAATTCCTTGTGTGAATCCAATCACACTTGGCCAATAAAGAATTCTATTCTGTTCTGTTCGGTTCTGTTCTATTGCCATCTTAAGATGTGCGGTGATTGAAGTCATTACTGTACATTCTTGTTTTGTTTATTTATGTGGTCATTCAATTTCTATAGCTGCTCAATTCAGCAAAGTGGCCCTGTTATAGTGTGGTCATCCAAATCATCCATCTTCACTGCTTCTTTGGTTGTTCCAAGCTGTTCCAGAAGATATGCTGCTATGACATTAAAAAGGAATTCAATAATATAATACCAAAGCTCCAAAACTCAAACTTTGGCTTTGAAAAAGTAGCTTCAGGATAAAAAGTGCAGCATTTTAGTGACCTTAGCTAAGTAACAGATGGAGTTTGTTAAACAGAATGTACTTGGTTGTGGTGAAGATTTTAAGACTGAATTTAAAGCTGTAGTCCTAAACATCCTTATTGTTCAGCTCTCTCTGTCTAATTTGTGGGTCACCAATATCATTCTGAGTCTTGGTAGCTTCAGACACTATGATATAACTCAGATTGTCCACACTGTTTGCTCCATATTTGAGAACCAGTTTCACAGTGGTGATATAGTTAGTTTAGATATTTTGTTATAGTTAAGAAAGAATCATGCGCACATAGATGTTATTCCATATAGAATACACAGAAACCACCCTTTGAGTTAATGGAAATTTGGATGCTCTCTTTCTGACCCTGAAACTGGTATGTATGTAGCTGCTCAGTGTTTTGCATAATGATTCTGCCTCCTCTTTGAAATTTGGGTGCCTGCCTCACCAGGTTTATTCCTTACATTTTCTAGGAATCTTGACCTGTGAAGAAAAGTGGAACAATAATCAGAATAAACCTGCATTTAATTCCTGTCAATGTTTAAGATAGCAAGTTTCTTTATTTTTCTTGCTGCCTCTAAGGAAATTCTTAAGTAGTGTTCCAGCAAATATTTTTGTGAACGGCTGCTGGTTAACTGAAATTCTGAAAGGCGCTACTTTGCATTATTCTTCTGTAGATTCAGTGGGAGGTGAGCCTTGTGAGAATTTTCTAGGCATGTGCAAATGAGTACATTCTGGGGGGAAAAAACTTTGCATGGAATTCCAGGAAGAACATTGTGATAGTCCTGCAGACCATGATATTCTGTCTGATCTAGGGGTGCTTTGGCAGCTTTCTGGAACCAAACCTCTGGAACTGGAAACTTCACTGCAAGCCCACTGCAAGAATTATCCAGCAATATTCTAACCTGTAGAGCAGGTTTCTGTTTTATTGTGGTACTTAGTGGCACTTAGTGACTGCTCCTTGACACAAGTTCTTTGCTTCATGGATACTGTGTCAGCACTTGGGTTATTGCTCAACAGTGTCAAATTCTTTTTAATTATCTACTTTGTGATCTCAGGGGCCTCTTGGTTAAGGTTGTTAATGATGTCTATGGGCGATGTTTTATTGTCCTGTAGTCTGCAGTGGTATCATTTGACTGCTAATCTCTATATACACTGCATAGAATCTCTTCAGTTTGAAGCAATAGATACATTTTATAAATAATCATCCTGCAATGCGCTGTTTAACTATAATGTGCTGCTTCTTCAAACTTCTCTAGAAACACAAAAAGAAGAGATTATGTCTCCTGTAGTAAAGTCCACATCCCATGTTCCACTGATTGATGTTTGGGCTGCTGTTTCATTTGTTGGCTAGACAGTAAATATTTTCTGAAATAAATTTCATCATTTGAGTCAGAGGGATTAACCATTGGATAATAGCCATTGGTTTTGTACTGATTCCACATCATCTCAATCTATTAGGTATCCTTATCTATATTCTCAAATGTGCCAAGAAGAGTGTCTGAATATTAACAATACTTTAGACCAGAAACATAATGCAAACAATAAAATGATGTGAAATTAAGTTTAAGCAGTACCAGTAAAAACATCTACTGTTCATCTATAATTCAGCCTAGAGGAATGATGTTGATGAAACTCAAAAGTTCTTTCTGGAAGAGTGTGTGGGTGTTTCTCTTCTTGCAGTCCTTGAAGCAGGAGTACTTTCATTCTTACTAACTTGGATTAGGCCATTTGTTGGTTTCAATCCTCTTCATACTGGTTGACTCTAGACTAAATCACTTCATTCTTTAACTTTATTTCTGTAATCCCAGCTGCAGAGGAGAATATTAAACCACAAGAAACAGGGCATATGTTCCAATTTCTTTAAAAGGCCTATGACATTGAAAATACATTTTGTAAAATAAAGCTGAAATTCAGCTTACTTCATGCATTGTGAGAGTTTCATCGTGACCCTTAAACATTGACACGGCCCCACATCATGTTAGAGAGGGATCAGCTACATTTTATAATTTATACCAGACCTGCGCAATTTGCGGCCCATGGCCTATATCTGGCCCTTTGACTGTCCCTGTCTGGTCTGTGGTGGCAGCAGCCCTCTACTACAGTCCCAATTTCTTATGTGGTTCCTCAGAAAAATTGCCCACCCTTCTTCTGTACAATATCCCATGATATTACTATTCAATCATCTATATTACCATCAAATATTGCTCTATTACAATTATCAATACATTGTGCTCTAGTCGATACTATTTCTAGAATGCATCAACATTTCTTCCTTGGGCCTATTCTAATTCCCCTCTCTGAGATTCTTCTTTTTATGTCAGTGGTCAGTATGTAGAGATCTTGAGTCTTTTTCACATTGTCTTTTGTCTTGATGGACCTCTATACTTCACTCTTTTGGACCATCCACTGCCTCTGAAGGAAAAACACCTTCTTTCTTTTGGCTGCTGTACTCAAGTTGCTTGTGGCTACAGAGCTGCATAACAGGCATCTCCTCCAACACCTGTGCCAGAGTTACTGCTTTATTGGCAACTCTGCTGTGCTGTCGCTGGGGAAAAAGCTCAGTTGGGAGGGAAAGGAGGCAGCACAAATGTCTGCGATTTTCTCCAACAGCCTGCTCTTACACACACACCTCCCCCTCCCAAATTATTCATCCTAAAATTGTAAACAGTTTAAGCTTGCTGACTTTTTAATTGCACTTTTATTTGCCAGCTGTTTTGTTCGCAGTTTCTAAACAATCAGCTTATGGTTGATGTAAACTTGTGCAAATATTTCCAATATATCAAAAACAAATAGGTCCCAGGAAGCATTCTACTTGCTCATGCCAATATTTGCACTCCCTTTAGACTTTTCACAAGAACAGTTAACATGATTTATCTTTGAAATACCAGGCAGATGTATGCTTGGCAGGTATTTCAGCAACTTGTAAACCTTTTATTCAACAAGAAGAAGATGCTGTGGCTTTAGGTCGCCTTAAAGTCCATTAGGTCGTTGATGTTTATGAACAATATACATAGTGTGAATTGAGAGTCAGTTTGGTCTAGAGTTTAAGGCATCAGACTAGAAACCAGAAGACTGTAGCACAAAGACAGGTGGGTGGCTTTGGGTCAATCACTCAGTCCTAGGAAACAGACAATGCCAAGGCACTTCTGAAAATCCTTGTCAAGGAAACAGTTGCTAGGAGTCAACACTGCTTTGAAGACACTAAATAAATAAAACGTAGTATGAATAGATATATAAATAAAAATCCACACAGCTGTTGAATTTGCCAGTATCTCCAACAATTCAGCTCTAGGCATTAATACTCTATTGTTGCATAATTATGGTATAATCGTCAAGGATGTCTCTACATGGCCTTGCTGCTCATTGTCAGTCTTAAATATCGCAACAGAATACAACTGAAATGGATCCCTGTTAACATGAACTGACCCGGAATTCTTTCTTATTAGTGAGGAGTCATGCCTGTGAAGTGGACCAGTTTGGAAAACCTGGTGGCTGCTCTGACATCTGTCTCCTTGGAAACAGCCACAAGACGAGAACATGCCGGTGCCGGTCAGGATTCAGCCTTGGCAGTGATGGGAAGTCCTGCAAAAGTGAGTTGCATGTTACGAGTGAGAGTGTGCTGTGGTTGGGAGACAACTGAGCTGAAGAGAAATCTGTCACATCTCAGTTTGACTGGGAAATATTCCTTGGCATCGTGCTTTAAATTGTTATCAGAGCAGTAAAATATATATATGAAAAAATGTGAACAAAAATGAAATGGATTTTAATTTTTTGGGAAAGAATGTAAAATGATCCCATCTGAAAGATCTCTTAAAGTGTAGCCTGATTTCCAAGGATGTTTTGCAAACATAGTTGTTATCCTCAGCAGGCAGAGATGTGAGGTATATTTCTGTATTTGATCAGTCCTCTTTTCCCAGGTTCACACCTCTCTTTCTCAGTGTGGAAAGGGGACAAAGGAAGTCAGTGAGAACTGACTATAGAAGGAAGGAACTGGAGTCAATCTAAACAAGAAGGGAGGGATTCTCTCAACAATGGTTTGTAGAGATCTCCAACCTTGGCCCCTTTAAGACTTGAGGACTTCAGCATAGTTGGCTGAGGAATTCTGGGAGTTGAAGTCCACAAGCCTTAAAGGGACCAAGGTTGGAGACCTCTGTTTCAGGGGAGAGTAGGAGAATAGGAATTGAAATAAAAAGGAAACAGAATACTGAAGATTCATGCAGTTCAGAGGAGACTTAATTTGAGGGCCCTCTATTGATTTGTAGAAAGAAAATCACAGCCACAAGGTATGAATGAGACCTGTACAGGAGTATGTTCATTAAAAGCCTGAATTCAGAGACCACTGAAGTGATTTCCAACAGCAGCAATGTCCTCTGTAGGGGAAGAGATTTCCCCACCTTACTTTCCCGTTAATACAATCTAAACTGAGAAACTGGAAAGATAAAATGTAGAAAATTCATGTCCCCTCGTCCTCCAAACC
>JANHFO010006581.1:0-13773 GCA_032468095.1 Pareas carinatus | reverse complement strand
GCAATTCTGTTTTTGGCAGGGAGACCCATTTGCAAATGCTGTAAATAAAGCTCTTAAAAAGATTGTTCAAGTGTCTTTAGCTATTTAAAAACTGAGGTTATTTGAATATCACAGTGAGAAGCTGCATCTGAAGTTCAGCATTTCAAATCCTATAGCAACTGTACATTCACCTGAGTAGTTTTTAAATATTGTTTACCATAGCAATACTCAGCCTGCATCCTCCTCCAAAATTCCTTATGAGCCATCATTTAGTTTACAATTATTTTATCACTAAGCAATAAAATTTGCATTCTTTGTTTTGTCCTCTATTCTGTTTTTGTTTTTTCCCAGAGAAAGGGTGCATAATGCTTTCAGAATTCTTTGGATGTTAAAAATTGCTTCAGATTTATAGATTTAAACATTGCTTGGTCTGGCCATTACAGGTTAAGTATGTCCCAGATATCACAGTGTTATTTCTCAAAAATGTTGACTTTTGAATAAGTTATGCGGCAATTTTTATTGTTTTCAAACATTCATATTCTCCAGCAGATAAAGTTAGAAGAAGCAGGGGTCTTTCCACAGGCTTTAGGATCTCTTCTCTAGTACCAAATTTTGGAAAATATATTCATTGACATTTTTTGGAATTGGGTTTTTGGTAGCTTCACCGCCTGCATTTTCAAAAATAGCTTCAGAGCTAATCTTTTCACCAAAACAAGTCCTATATTCAGTGATCCATTTTGCTCTTCCTTTGCCATAGTGGCATAGACCTCGCTGATATTTCTTTCTTAATCTATAGCCTTAATTCTGTCACGTTTCGATTAAAAGCAAGGAATGGGTGAGCTATATATTGGCTTGTTCTTGACCATGTTGTGTTCCCATGTAATGGACAGGTGTTTATTTCCTTCAAAGAACCTGCTCCTCTTGAGCTTGAATGAAAGTTCACTAGAGGTCATGTTCAACCTCGAAATCCATCAAACATTCTTATCCCTTTGAACGGCTGAAGGAAATCTGTTCTCTGATTATTTTTCTGGCAGTGGGAAAAAATAGTAATATGAAAACAGTTTACTGGCAATTTCCTTGTCAAAGGTTCCTGTCTATAAATAAAATCAAGATAAGACTGACATGTCTAATAGTTCTTTCTGTCTGGAATGAATTATTCAATTCACAACTGATCCTCTCTAACGGGCTTATATTGCTTCTTCACTTTCTTTATTTCTTTTTTATTTTTCTTCTTAACTTTATTTAGTCCTATTGAAAACTGATGCCAGTGTGCTAAATTATTCCAGGAAATACTAGCAGTTACAAAATCCTCCTTTTTCACACCTCTCAGGTGCCTCTATTTCAGAGTTAAGCTGCTGGTGGCTGATGGATCAAAGCACATTCTACTTAAGCAGCCTCCTTTACTTACACATACCTTTCAGACGAAAACCCCTGCGACGTTCTTACATTTTTGCCACTTAAAGGGAAGGAGAATTAAAACAGTCTGACCTTTTGAATGCAAATGTCTTGCTAGGGCACCGAGTTATGTAACCCATTCTAAAATGGATCACATTAGCAGCATTACTACAATTCTTTACTGATACTTCCTTTCATGCAGACATACAGAAGTAGAATTGGGAGGGAAAGGAAAGAAAAGAGACCAAAAATAAAAACAGATATGTATGGGGATGAGGTGGGTCACATCAGCAATTCAACCTATAGCATCACTAGATTACTGAATCAGGTATCTAGTAATGAGAAGATTTCTGCCTGAAATTGGGAAGCTACTCTTCACACTTTTCATAATTGCATAAATCCTAAAATTATAGAGTCGAAACGAACAAACAAAGAAGGAAATTGAACTTCAGCCTAGATATAGGACAAAAGTATTAAGCACTGCAACAGAAATAATCATCGACATTAACAGACTATAGAGGGGCTAAGCCCTTTTCAGCTGAACCCAAGTTAAAGATTCATTTAACTGGACCTCAAAACCAAGGATTCCGTGTTAAACGAAACTGTTCCCAGTTGAAATGAACGGTACATTTTATATCTCCCAAGCTATTATTTCTCATTCAAGTTCCAGTAGAAATTTCTAACTTACTTTACAAGTGAAATTTCTTTTAAGTTCTCAATGCGAGTTTGTTTTTCTTTAAAGAAAGGGATAGAAACAGATGAGGGGAAGGAAGGGAGGAAGAAATAAAAACAAAAACTGGGCATACATCTCAGTATTGACAATATTTTCCTGAAATTTATTTATTTATTCAAACTTTTATACCGCCCTTCTCCTGGAGTACTCAGGGCGGTGTACAGCCAAAAATAAAAACACTAAACATACAATAATTAAAAAACATTTATAAGAATTAAATATATTGGCCAAACTAGAAAATTTTCACATAAAATTTGAAATTTAAAACCAAATTAAAATATAAAAGAGGGATCAGGACAGCCCGGCTTGGGTAAATAAAAATGTTTTTAAAGCCCGACGGAAGACCAGGAGATCCGTGATGGTCTGTATTTCTGGGGGAAATTGCTCATTAGTCTTCAGAACAACTCTAGCATGTTAGATGTGGATGATAACTTCCTGTTAAAATAATAAAACAATCAGAAAATGTCCAAAGTGAACTACCTTTTTGAGAGATGTTTGATTTCTTAGTTTTTGTAGACTATCTTTCTTTTATTTCTTCTTTTTAAAGTGCTCTCAGTCAGAAAATGTTGTTTTCCCCCTGAAATTCTCAATTTATTCAAAAAACCATATTTGCTTTAGAAATTGTTTCAGGGGAGACAGAAGTATGCTATTCTTGCTAGTGATAAGGTGGTCAAAAGGTGGATTAGTAAGAGCATTCTGTCTTGCACAGTTCAGTTATCAACCCAGTGGCCAGCTGTAGGTTCTTTCAAGCTTCTCAAATTTCATTAAATGCCAGGAAAAGACCTTATAAGGGAAGTCTTTTCATTTTTTCCTCCAGTAGTACTTACTGTCATTGCTAATGGATACATTTGCTCTTCAGAAATGAGCAGAGAATTGTTTCTTAGTCTCTTGGAAAAATCAAGAAAATTGTTCGCTCAAGTTCTTTTCCTACTAATTTGGTGGAGATTTTCTAAAGGCCATTTGCAATCGAATTAATTTTTAAAACCATTTCAGTGGTCACTTTGATAGCCTATCGATCAGGTAGGACTGGATAAGATTCTGGATGGTTCACTATCAGGTTTCAGTGCGCTCTGTGGTGAAACTGAATTTATTGGCTTTAAAATATCATAACTTCCTTATTTAGCTTCCTTTGGAGCTAAATAAATAAGCTTAAATTTTTCTTTGTCATCGCTTCAAAAATGCCAGGCGATGGTTGCAAGGGTGTTAGGCTCTGCCAGGGTGTGAGCCGTATCAAACACCTCATGGCCACAATGGCTAAGAAAAATAGCCTTTTGTCTTTCAGCCGTCAGGTTCTGGATGTCATGGGAGAGAATGAAAAAATTGAACCTTGACATTAAATTCTCCCAGGTTTCCTTGGCTGGGTCAAATGGAGCTGGCGGTGACAGCGTGGCCATGGCTGGACTGTGATTTTTCATTCTCCTCCAGGGTCCACCATCCTATCCTTTCCCCCAAGCCTTCGCCGCCAATTGTTGGGTTCGCGTATTGAAAAGACAGGCAGGAGCTCTCAGATTCCGCGAGATGTTTATTCGATGTAACAGCGGCAAGTGAAACAGAAACCAGGGAACAATTACAGTAACTAGCCCTTCTTAAGGGCAACAATAAAAATCCTTTAACCAATCAAGGGACAGCTTGAATCGTCGCCGAGCTGTCTAGTGCTAGGGAGAACAGTGACCTAATTAGCTGACCTGCTGACCGCTTGTTTTGCCAGATATTTCGGTGCCTGGCCGACCAGTCAGCTCTGCACATCCAACACAGCACATTCCTGTTTTCTCAAAGGATCAATTGATTATGAACAATTAACTTTTAAAGTTTTTGAACAGAGTATATAGGAAATACAGCAAGTTGCTTCTTTTAATTTAATTCTGGGCTTAATTGCTAGATAACTGTTTAGTTTCTCACAAAGGTTACCAGTATCTCTTACCTTTTACTTTTATCTACTGGTTATTTCCTTTTCTTTGGTTTACATTTTCCATTTGTTCACTGACTTTGTCTCATCAGCTTTCTGGCTGCTTTTCTTAAAAGAAAATAGCTGATTAACCTTTTATTTACCTATACCAGAGAAATGAACTACTGTTAATCACACACCCTCAATAACTTCTTGTCCTGACTCACAAATAGGCAAAGTGGAATATCTACATATTTAGTATTGCAGGATAAATCAAGCACTATACAAGAAAATATTCATGTTTCTCAAATTGAAGAACATATACAATTTCCTGACCAAAAAACAATACATTTCCAGGATGCAGATTTTGTAAAAAGAAATTTTCAAATGCATGGAAATTGAAGTCTCTTGTGCATTTTAATGCTTTAAATGAGCATGTGGCAAGGGAATTGTCATTAGGTTTTGTACAACATTTTGCTCAACAGCATTGCAGCTTATCTGTATACCGAAAAGAACTGGAAGAAAGACCACTGTAAGGATTTGTTGGAAGATATGAAAAAATGTGGTATTTGCTTTTTCTTCTCTAATGTTTAGCATGATGTACAAATGTCATTCTATAAACTCTCATTTGGCATATAAGCCATTGTTTCATCTTTTCAATGAATTCACATGGCATCTTAAGCCAGAATAAACAAGCCACATTATGTTTAGCAAGCACTGCATGTGAAGCTGAACTGATTGAAGCAGACTGGCAAAAACAAACTACCCCCCCCCTAATAAATAAGTAAATAATCTGACAGTGAAATTGATTTAGGAAACGCTGCTGGCATCTTCTAGAAGTAAAGGATGAATTTTTCTTTAAAAGCAATTTTAAAACCTTTTCATTTGCTTTTTAAAAAAATTTTAAAGGAAGGAGGGGAAAAAATAAACTGATTTCTCTTCAGATAATTTCTAAGAGCTCCAAGTGCATTGTAAATGGATGCCTTTATCGAAAAGGCAATTTGTTGAGTTTCATAGACTACTTTTGTATTTCTGTTTGCCAAGCAGCAACATCCTCAGCAAAAATCTCACATGGTTTAATACTCTCTCTTAGCATTCTGCATAATTGCTGGGTTTTATCTGCTCCCTGGAAAGACTGTAGTATAAAGGGAGGGTCTGAGGCAAACAGTAGAAGAAGAAAGGGGGGAACAGAAAAACAATTCATGATGAGTTCAGTTAAATGCATTTGCTGCAAAGCTATGCAGTTTGAGGAGCATGACCAAATGTGTAGTTCCTACCCTGACCTTATAGACAGAGAAAATGCTATACTTGCAAATGAATGAGATGGATGAATGACAGCCAATGAAAAAAATCCATTTATACTGAATAAATGTGGTTATTTGATAACATTGCCTGCATTGTAAAGCTAAGAAAGTCGTCTCTATTACCACAATACCATGTGCTTCACAGCTACTTGATATTTATTTAGCAGGCAATGAGTCCAATACTCAATCCATGTTCCATGCATAGTGATGGGAAATGAAGGGCTCCAGGGAGCAGAAAAGCAATGAGAGGTAGAGCTCAGTGCTTCCACTTAGACCAGAGCTGCCAAAGAGAAGCAATGAGCAATGGGAGCAGCTTTGATGCAGCCCATTGAAGGCCACGTATGTTGTTTTTACTGACACAATTTGCATTAGAACTAATAGCAAATAGAAATTATGCAGGGATCCATCCACCATGCCATTAATAGATGCCAGAGGCATATGGTGACTGATCAGCATAACTGCAAACATACACATTGTCTTGTTCAGCTAGAGTGGTCTTAGACTGACATTCTCTTTTTCTACTGCTGATCAGTAGAAATATATATATTTCCCATATAAAACTCAGAGAGTTGCTCTGACATTCTGCTCTTTGTTCCTTCTGCTGATGATTGGGGCTCATTGTGATATGATGGATCCATTTGGCTTAATGTAAATGAAAACACGTTTTCTGATGAAAAGGGGGAGAGTTCTCAATAAATTAGTTTCCATTAGATCAATCCGGGAAATAGGCAACCATTGTTCAAGAAGTAAGCAGATAGAGGAGAAGGGATTTACAAGGAAATTATTAAAATTACACTATAAGGCAGTGATGGTGAATCTATGGCATGCGTGCCGCAGCTGGCACGCAGAGCCATCTCTGCTGGCACATGCACCTTTGCGACGGAGATGCCGTGGCAGTCGAGGGAGCGAGGCTTGAGCGCTGCCTGCTTGACTTCCCATGATGCGGTGGTAGCAGTGAATGCAGGGCTTGGGCTTCCCCACGGGGCAGGCGGAGCAGCCCAGTCAACCCATTGCATCAGGTGCCCCCAGCCCAGTCGATGGCCCCATCGGCCCCTCGCACTGGGTGGCTGTCGACCTTGCAGCAGCAACATGTTGAGATGCTCCGGCAGCTGCGCCAGTAGGTCAAGCAGCTTAAGCAATGCAACCAGGGGGAGACCGGTCATTGGGGCTTCCTGAGGCAGTGACGACAATGCAGGTAGGGGACCATTGACCATGGGGGGGGAGACAGTGGGAGGCTTGCGAAGGTTTCTGGTTGGAGGTGATGGTGACAGGCGCTGAGAGGTCAGTGATAGCCGCAGGAGGGTGTGTGTCAGTGGAGATCACACAGGGCAGGGAATGCATTGTGGAGGCCGTGCTGGGTCGGGGGAGGTGTTGTGGAGGCCGTGGGAGTGCTGGAGAGGCATTGAAGTGACCATGCAGGGCCGGGAAGGTGTCGTAAAGGGACTGGGCTGCCCTGGCTGCACAGCTGCTGTGGGGGTGAGGGTGGGGCTCCTGGGAAAGGCAGTCATGAAAAGGGCAGTAGCTGAGACCTGCTGAGCCTCAGCAGCATACCTGCACCTCCAGTTCAGCTGATTCACAAGGACAAGAAGCCCTGCTTCACTTTCCTGCCGCTGGTCTGCGAAAGCCCCACAGACTGCCTTTCCCAGGAAACCCCCACCCATCCCCATAGCGGCTGGGCAGCTGTGGCAGCCTGATCCATTTGTGAAGACTGCAGCACGAGATGTCTCCGCCATCTCCTCTTTTCTGTCCCAGCCGCATCGGGCAGGGAAGCGAAGTGGGGCTCAGCCCTTCTTTGCAGCCACCTCGTCGCACACTCGCTCCCAAGGCCCAGCAAAAAAGGGAGACCGCAGAACCTTCAAATAAGAGGGGCGAGCAAAGAGAAATTGGTGGGGATCTTGAGGAACAAAGGAGTTTTTGAAAATATTTCTTTTTTAAAAGTTTGAAGTTGGGAGCTGTTGGGAAAATCGGTAATTGATCGCTGGTGTTTTCCCGCTTTTCATATTTTTGCATGCACACCTGTTTGAATTCCTGGCTCTCTTGGCAAGAAATTTTAGAAGTCGACCCGAGAAGAATCTCGATTCCGAATAGATCTGGAAGGGTCCTTGGAGGTCTTCTAAGCTTCTGGCGTCCGGCCTGTTTTGAAATGGCTGCCGCGGGAGCACAGCCCGCTTTCAATGTTGACTGCAGCCTCGACCTCTCCCAGCTTTCGTTTTAGCCCTGCAAAATCCACCCCCCCATCTCTCTGTCTCTCCCTCTCCATCTCTCTCATTCTGTGTATGTGTTAAAGACTGAAGGGGCACTGGGGGCATCGCCAGGGGTGCAGGGGCTTTGCCATGGAGGAGAGGGCGGTATGTTGTTGTGCTGTCACTTTGCGATACATAAGTGGTTTTTGGGTTGCAATTTGGGCACTCGGTCTCAAAAAGGTTCACCATTACTGCTATAGGGCATGCAGAAATTTCATAGAAGTCCTTCACCTCATTCAAATTAAAAGGAACTATGTACTTTAGATATATTCCATATCCAGAACAACAACAAAACAGAGGTGCCAGAGTATATTATCAGGATTCCCTGAAGCAGCCTGAACCGAATTGAGGTGCTTTTGAGATCCTCAATCTATTGTATAAATGATGGATTTCCTCCAAAAAGCAGGTTTGCAAAATTAAGGTGAAATTTTAAGTTGGTTTTTTTTTTAACTTTAGCTTTCATATTAAAATTACATGAATGATATATAAAGCGAAGAGGGAACACTGGGAAGAGACCAGTCTCCTTGTTAATTGTAAATATTATACTTCCACAACCCATTTGATTCAGGTTGAGAAACACTGTGTGCCTTGCCTGGTTATTTCATCCAATTCTGTAAGGAACACAAACATACACACACACATCCTCAAAGTTTAATGGCAAAAAAATTAATGGCTAATTGTTCAACCCCTCCATCTCCCTATTTATCTGATAAATGCAGGCTAACTCCATTTCTCAGGCTTCTGCCCAGAAAGCTAAGTTGAAGACTGGAAGCGTTTAGGATAACACAGAATAATTCTATGTATTAAATTCAATTGTCTGGTTCTGTGCCTTTTTCTTCTCACACCATATGCAATTTATTAAATTTCTATGCTGCTCATATCACTGTCCTGAGTGACTCTGGATAATTTATAATAGGGTAAAGGCATTAATATAAAAACATTAAAAGTATTAAAATTAAGATTGACAACAATTAATTAAAAGGTTAAAACCAACATCATGAATGGTGCAATGGTGGACTACTGTCTCTTGCTCAGTCAACCACTTCCAGCATAATGCGCTCCCATCGGGGCCCCACGTCAACCAGCTAAGTCGGTTTTTAAGGCTCTTCTAGAAGACAAGAAGGGTGGTGCTGGATCTCCCCTTGAGAGGCAAGATGTTCTGGGGAGGGCACAGCAGAGAAGGTTCTTCTCCTTGATCCCCCATAGATGAAATTCCTTGGCTGATGGGGTCCGAAGAGGGCCTCTCTTGTTGGCAGGATGAAGCAGGCTGTATGGACCTCCCTTTGCAGCTGGAAGCTTAGTTTCCCTCTATCACTTATTTCAGTAACAGTTGCCTGTGATTTCTTTTTCCTCTGACAATGGGACATATCTCCAACTGAGACTAAGAATGTCATACAACTCTGACAAAAACTTTGTCTGACACATTGTCAGAATTATTTTTAAAAAAATATTGACAGGCTACTTCTCTATACCTTACCTCTATAGGCCAGCAGAGACCTAAAAAGCCTCTGATTTTCCTAAGCAAGAAACTGCTTTCAGAGCTGAAATAAAGTGGGTCATGGTCATGCCTGAAGCAATCTGAATCCAATGGCCTATTATCCAAAGTACTAAAGCAGGGTTCATACTTAATTTTGCCTTCAGTGCATAAGTCCTAATTAACAGCTTGTGCAGTCTGTTATTAACCATCATTATCATCAGTGAGTTCACCTATAACTCTCTGTAGCAAACAATTGGTATAAATAGAATAAAAAGATAGGGGTAGCCCTGCTATAAAAGGATCAACCTCGATTACTTGGAAAGGAAGACAATTTGCACTTGAGCAAAAGAAGCTTGTAAAGACCAGTGTTTCTCAACCTCAGCAACTTTAAGAAGTATGGACTTCAACTCTCAGAATTTCCCGTCAGAATTTTCCTACTTCTTCCCTGTCTCTTGGGGTAGATTGGCAGAAACTCCTATGCACATTCCCCATGTTATAGGGCTAGGCAATGATAGTTCAGGAAGATCTTTCTTTACTGCATAAGGTATCCTTAGTCTAAAGTTACAAGAGTTACTTTCAAAGAAAGGGTTAGGATGGAATTCACCCAGGTGTGGATGTACAGTAAAAGTAAAGGTAAAAGTTTCCCTTGTCCAGTCATGTCTAACTCTAGGGGGTGGTGCTTATCTCCATTTCTTAGCCGAGGGAGTCAGCATTGTCCAAAGACATTTTCATGGCCATGTGGCCAACATGACTATATGCCGAGATGCATGGAACACTGTTACCTTCCCACCAAAGGCGTGCCTATTTATCTGTTTGCATTTGCATGCTTTCTAGGTGAGCAACCCTACTTGCTCCAGCTTCTGCTAGATGGGCAGAAGCTGAGGCAAGTAATAAGAGCTCACTCCATTGTGTGGCATTCAGTTCTCGAACCAGGGCTGTCAGCTTTTCAGCTGATGAGTCGTCAGGCTGAAAGCTGCCATTTCTGGAGGGAGAAGGGAGAAGTAGAGGGGAATGTTTTCTTCTTGCTGCAAGCTAGGAATGTCAAGGCCACACCAAGCGTTAAGTGTCTGTGGAAACCAACTGAAGGAGGAACTTCATTCAAACCATCAGAGAACTCCTGACTGGAGGGGACCTAGCAACGGGGGTGGAGTGTGTGGCTAGAAAGCTGGACTTTGGGTCTGACATACTCAGATCTTGCTTTGCCTTACTGCTATCTACAACTCTCAGTAAAATGTATATTCTGTTCAACTCAAAAAGTTTCCAGAAGTTTATTTCCTGAGGGGGATGTCGGAGCAGGTCATTACACAAGTTCAGCATCTTTAACTGCTGAGTCATCACACCCCTTGTGAAGGCACAGTAGATGGATGTTTTTCTCCTTTCTCAACCTAAAGAATTATACTTGCACCGGTTTTGTTGTTCAGCTGTTTAGTCATTTCCAATCCTTCATGAAAGACATCATTTTGTAACATCAGTAACAGCTTCTTTGTGCTCTTGTTATCCCATTGTAACTACCTATATAGGGAGATTAATAATGCTGTGAATGCTGATTAACCTAGTTTTGAGTCTTTCACTCTTTATCTTTTTGCTTCTTTGTCTCCATTTAACTATAATGGCTAAAGCCTGTCAATAGAGCTATTTGCCCTTAAAAGAATCTTTTTCTTTCTTTCTTTGTATGTTTCTTTTAAGTAGTCCAGTCTAGTAGGAGTGATTCAGTCAAATAACCTTTATTTTAGCTTTAGAGCAATATAAAATATATAGAAATACAACTTTTCCAGGAATTAGAATTTAGAGTATAGAATACCAGGATAATATAATCATGTGGACTATTGCAGAATTATTAAACTTTATAACACTAAAATTTAATTGCAAGAACTGTGTTTGATGTTTGTATTAAAGCAATGAAGAGTAAAATGTGATACAGTATAAGCAACTAAGCAGACTAATGTAAAGCAATAAATTAGAAATAATTAAGAGATTTAAAGAATCTATTATATTGTAATGTATACATTTCACAATACAAGAAATTCACTGGTACCATACACATGCTACATAAAATGACAAAGTAGAATTAAAGATATAAAATAGAAAATTAATATCAATGTTTAATCTGTTATTTCATACTTTACTAGATAAAGTATAAAATAAGTTGGAAACACAAAGCTGTGAAACTTTAACCCTAAAATCTAACTATAGGAATGGCACTTTCCACTAATATCAGGACTATAAAAACTATGATATGACTATACTGTGTAGATGAAAGAATAGGAAAATGAATAAAACAATACTAATAGTGATCAGGTCAATAGCTAATCGCATAGTTGACTTAAAATGTAGATAAGCCAAAGAAGTATGTCAAGGGCTTTTAGCTTTGACTGCCATAGGATATGTCTTACTATATATTGTATCTTTGATTGTTCTCTATGTATGTAGGCAACTGTTAAGCACGGATCTGCAGATGCCCAACTTTTTTACTTTTCAGAAAGATTGATGGAGCTTATTGGAACCAAATCATTCCTGGAAGTATGTATGATTCTGGAGGCATCTCCTATTACTCTACAGCAAACCTGTTTCCATTTTATTCTTAGGTTTCAGAGCAAGTAAATTGGTGGACACTGTAATGAAGAATGTTCTTTTTTTTTAGTGTGTCAGAGAAGGAAATAGTTAGCTGGCCATTTATAGATACCAAGAAAAGTATCCACGGGCACATTCTGAAGCAACATCCTGGAACAGCAGAGATAAGTGATGATTAAAATAACACTGTAATACATTGACTATACATTGAAAATAAATCTTAGGAGAATATGTAAATTGGAGAAAAGGAAAGGATGGTTGAAACCTTTTTTTGTGAAAAGATATGAAATGGTAAAGGTACAAAGAAGAGTGGAGGATGGGTATCAGAAAAGATAACAGAAGTGAAAGACCTTGTCCGAGGTGGGGGCAATGAAGACAGGCTCTGTTTATTAACATTCTGCCTCACTGATTTTGATGCAATAGCCGAAAGATTATGGAGTTGCTAACAGCATGTTAAACTATTCAATTTGCAAAGAATCCAAGGGGGTAAGAAAATGTCCTTCTCCTGTGTCTTAACATTTGATTGATGAGCTAAATGAGGAGTACATGAAAGATGTGGCTGAATGCTGCCCCTCTTTTTTTTTAAATGCCCCAGCCCAGGAAGAAACATCCAGCCCATTTTTCATTAGACTCCACTAAATCACATCAACTCTTTCCTTTCTCTTGGTTCCATTTCTCCTCTATTTACAGCTCTATTTGCAAGTGACAGGATCACAAATCACTTGATATCCATTAGAGCAGCTCTCACCAGACTCTCTCGGCTTTCTCATTTTATCTATTATAAACTCCTATTTGCTGGGTTTCAAACTCCGCTATGGAAATTTGCTCCAGCTTCCATTTTTCTTTTGACTGGATCTAGCTTTCAGTTTCTCCTAAATGTTTCTGTAATTGTTTCAGAGAAATATACTTCCTTTTCTGTCTTCTCACTTTTGCACTAATGAAGAATACTATTTATAACTTTAGAACATCACTTGAATAATTGTGTCTTATATAACCCTTTTGAAATTTATGTTACTGTTGTTCAACTAACTTTTAAATAACAGTTCACAAATATCCCCATTTTACAGATGGAAAACTGAATCTGGAAAACCAGTAGGTTGCTAGTTAGTCATTCATCATGTGAATATACGAGTAAAGTTTTACTATTTCTTAGACTTAGTTTTCATTTACTGTACAAAATAGGAATATCTTATCTAATACAAAGTTGCAATAAGAGTGAAAAAATAAATATTCTGAAACACTCATATATTCTGGATCAGCTGAGTTGAATCATCCACCATTTAGTGCTGACCAGTTGGAGAAATGTCTATTGAGATCCTTAATCATTTAAGTCGCAGTTGTCCCAAAGGTGCTTTTTTCAAAAGGCAATTTGACTTTCTTGGTTCTTTCTTTGAAAACGTCTCACTTCTCATCCAAGAAGTCCAAAGAAGATTCTGCTCCCATTTGCCTTCTGATTCAGGTGACTCTGAGGATAAACCTCCAAGTGGCCTCAACTACCCTCAGAGGGTTAGTGCCTGGCTGACTGCAAAGAATATAAATCTTTCCATTCCCCATCACTTAGTTAGAACTCTTCTTGGATGAGAAGCAAAATGTTTTCAAAACCCCCCACCCCAAAAAAAGCCCAGTTGCCTTTAGAAAAAAAGTAACTTTGGGATGACAGATTGGAGGCTTAATATCCTTTTTTAGACAGCTATAGGAATCAGACATGTGGCACATTCTTAGACTTCAGGGTAAATTTCTCAACACTGGCAATTTTAAGATGTATGGATTTCAACACCCAGAATATGCCAGTCATGCTGATAGGGGAATTCTGGGAGTTAAAGTCCATGCATCCTAAAATTCTTAATGTTGAGAAATATGCTTTAAGGCAGGAGTGCGCAATTTCTTACAAGTGAGCACTGTGCCAGGCTTTGAGTATCCCAAGATCACAAAATCCTAAACCTGAAAGTGGGCTTAATGTTCATCCAGTCTAATCTCCAAATTACTGTGAGATCCACTCCAGTAACTCTGACAGCTTCAGACTCTGTTTGAGTCTATCCAGTGAGCATTGCGTTCTTAAAGTGGGTGGGGCAAGTCCCATTTTGGTACTCATTACAGGAATTTCAAAAAGTAAAATAGGTACCCTAAGCGAAAGCAAGGCTTTTTTTTATTTAAAAAGTTTTATAAGCACATACATAGTAGAAAAA
>JANHFO010006580.1:0-11708 GCA_032468095.1 Pareas carinatus | reverse complement strand
AATGAAATGACAAGGAAGTATTATGGTCTCCTTTAAACAAATGCTTAGAAATCAAATAACTTCACAAAACCTTTGAAGTCAAATAGATTTATTTTAATTAGGAAAGAAATCCTCTTGATAGGAAGGTCAACAAGAGTGTTCATGCTAAGTGTTATCTCTTTGCCTGCAATAGTATCAGCACTAACAAGCTGTAGCAAACTTTATTCCAAAAAAGCTTGTAAGAAAGCCTCATTATCCAGAACAAGGATGAGATGAACTTTGCAGGTGTAAAACAGTGGGAGGGGAGAAGTGCTATGAAAGGAATGTCTGTGGGAACGTGTAAAGGGGGAATGGAGAATGGGTGGGAACTGCATGCAGGTAGAATGAAATATGAATGGGAATCATGTGAAGAAGGGATGAGCAGGTTGCAAAAAGGAATACGTGTCAAAATTGTTACTTGTTTTCCCGTTGTGATGTGTATAAAGCTGAGAAATCTTTTTCTTTCTGTGTGCCACTTTCTGCCACTTCAGGAATGCTGGTCACCCGCTTCTTGGTTAGCTAATGCAATAAAGTATTATTTAATTCCTCCAACCTCATCTCGAGTGTATTATTGAATCCACGATACTCAGGTTATATATCAAGTGTTCCCTAGATGCTCGAAGGAACTCAACAGAACAAAGCTATAGAAAAAAACTGAGGAAAATACTGGTAGGTTCTGATATGTCCTGAAAGAAAAAGGGAAAAAATGTCCAGACATTTTAATGAACCTGCAAATGAAAAATTTGAAAAAAGGAAATTATTTTTCTCCTCAATGAAAGGGTGTCGGGAGACAAAAGAAGACTTTAATGGTTTGATGAGAATTTATAGATAGTGACATATGGTACACAAACTGATAAAGCACTTTATGAAACTGTTCTGACTCTTCTTGTTTATCAGGATCAACAAGAAACAGCAGTAAGCCAACAGACTGTTCTGAGTTTGCTCTTCCTGGTCATTTTATCTACATAGATTTCTCTCTGGTAACTCATGTTCTAGCCAGGAAGGAGTGTCTATACCCGCCGCCCCTTACATGCTAGGGAGTGAAAGTTTTCTAGACATTTCAAGCATGTCTGTATTTTAGTCGTAGATGAGGGCTATCAAAAAAAAATCAATATGGCAGCCACAACACAGAAACAAAGTCCAGCCAGTTTTTTAAAAAAGTGGTGATAGCATAGTTCAATTGCATAGTTGTGATTGCTGTCTTGATTTTTTTTTTTTGAACTCTCATCATCCAGCTACAACTCTTGTTTACAGCAACTCAGAAATGGGGTGGGTCTCTTCTCCAATAGCTGAATGGACCACTCCATGCTACAGAACACAGAGCAACTGTGTTGTTTGTTCAGCCTTGAAAAGGAAATGTCCCCATTTGTAGAGGAAAAATTCACCCTGTAAAAACCGCACTAGGATTAAACCAAGACATCACATGATGATGAATTGATCACCAGAGACCTCTGTTTGCTTTAATGAGCCAAGAGCACCCCTACCTGGAAGGACTCTAAGGGTGGGAATTGTTCTACCATAGAACAGATTTCCACCCTATTGCAGTAAAAGATTCTCATCTTTGAACAGTCCATAAAGTTAGACGCAGCAGTTTGTGTCAAGTTCCACCTATCTGGGCTGCCGCGTTATGAGATCTGGATTGGAATATTAATATCTACGTTTTTAATATTTAGTGGTCATGTTTTATGAACTGCTGCTCGTCAGTTTTTTACATTTTCAAAAACTGCTGCTCTGTGAGCTAATGATTTCATTTTAATATTTAACTCAGTATGAATAAACACATCTCATTTCTTTACTATGTATTTTCCCCAAGGGGAACCAAATGTTGATTGCGTATCACCAGAGCTCAGCATACAGTAACATAATAACACAATACAATCAGAATAGAGCTGTAAGGGACTTTGGAGGTCTTCTAGTCCAGGACTTTTCAACCGGTGGTACATGTACCACTGGTGGTACTTCGACACCTGGCAGGTGGTAGGTGACATCGTCCTAGACCAGTGTAGTGGTGGGAGGGAATGAGCTGAAGTAGCAGCAGTGCTGCACAGGCCTGGGGAAGAGTCAGCTGGAGCTGCGGTGTTGCCAGGATTCTGCTAATGGGCCCAGATTAGCACGCATGGCTCCAGCTGATTGGCATTCTGACTGCCTCTGCTATCACTGGGAGCAGCAGACAGGCCTTGGGGTGAGAGAGTCAACTGGAGCTGCGATGT
This sequence comes from Pareas carinatus, assembly GCA_032468095.1. Lineage (NCBI taxonomy): Eukaryota > Metazoa > Chordata > Lepidosauria > Squamata > Pareidae > Pareas > Pareas carinatus. The sequence goes on along the minus strand of JANHFO010006580.1, from coordinate 9,480 downwards.
TGCCGGGGCTCTGCTGATGACCCAGAATTGGTGTGTGTGTGGCTCCAGCTGATTGGCGCTTCTGGCAGCCTCTGCTATCACTGGGAGCAGCAAACAGGCCTTGGGGTGAGAGTCAGCTGGAGCTGCAGGGTGAGAAGGCATTTTCTTCATTGATGTGTATAAAAACTAAGGAAAAGAATTGTCTTCAGCTGGAAACTGACTTAATTCTAACAGTAAGCACTCTGCAGCCAGGAGTGCAAAAATGAACCTCAGAGAAACAGGCACAAGTTTCCCATTAAAATTGTGGCAAGTGGGTGTACTCTATCACATTTGGGGGGGGTTCATCAATTTTGACACCTTGCTAAGCCCCCTGTGGTACTCGAATATTGTCGTGTCCTAAAAGTGATACAATCTGTGAAAAGGTTGAAAAGCACTGTTCTAGTCCAACCCCTCGCTCAAGCAGGAGATCCTATACCGTTTTAGACAGGTGACTTGTCCAGTCTTTTCTTAGAAACCTCCAGTGATGAAGCACCCACAACATCTTCTGAAGGAAAGCTGTTCCATTGGTTAATTGTTCACACTGTTTGGAAGTTTTTCCTTCATTCCAGGTTGCTTCTGTCCTTGATTGGTTTCCATCCATTGTTTCTTGTTCTGCCCTCTGGTGCTTTGGAAAATAAGTTCGCCCCTCTTCTCTGTGGCAGCTCCTCAAATTCTGGAATACTGTTATCATATCAACCCTAGTCCTTTTTTTCTCTTGTTATGGAATGTTTTGTTTGAATTGCATCTTCATCTTGCTGTCGTGTGTTTGTGTGTCTGTGTGTGTGTGTGTGCACCTTTGAGTCAAGGTTGATTCCTTGTCACTGCCTGAACATGTCTCAGCAGTTTTTTCCTTGACAAGATTTTTCAGAAATGACTTGCCATTGTTCCCTTCCTAGACTGAGAGAGACTGTATGGCCCAAGGTCACTCAGCTGGCTTTAATAATAATAATAATAATTAATAATAATTTTATTTGTACCCCCCCCCTTCTCCTGAAGGACTCAGGGCGGCCTACAGGCACGTAAAAGCACAAACAACAGAAACACTAAAAATATATTTTAAAATATTAAATAAAGCCTGGGTTAAAAAGGGGAGCAATAAAATGATTTCCCAAATAAATAATATTTAAAATAGCCTAATTTGAATGCAGGTGGGCAAGGACGCGGCTATCCCAAGCCAGCCTGTTGGAACAAGTGGGTCTTTAGGGCGCGGCGGAAGGTTTAAAGGTCAGCAATCACTCGTATAGCAGGGGGGAGGTCATTCCAGAGGGTGGGAGCTGCCACAGAGAAGGCTCTCCCCCTGGGGATCGCGAGCCAGCATTGTTTGACTGGCGGCACCCTGAGGAGGCCCACTCTGTGGGAACGTACAGGTCGGCGGGAGGTATCAATGGGTCGAATGCAGTCCTGCTTTGCACCTAAAGCAGGCTAGAATGTAAGGTCTCCTAGTTTCTAGCTTGAAATCTCAACCATTATATCCAATTGGAATGTCAGATGGAAAATGCTAGGTGGAAAATGTTATGTATTGGCCTTATATCTAAGTGTATGTCCTTAATGGAAACTGCTGAATCACTGAGCTAAAGTAGCTGAAGCCTTTAGGCCTCCAGACAGGATGTCTGCGAGCCCAGGGATTATCTGAGAAAACCGGGATTGCCGCCTAGTGGCTGAAATGTATATAAGTATGCAAGTTGCACAGGCAAGTCAGTTGCTGAGAGAATCTGCTGTACGAGAACACCTATTGCTGTAATGCTATGGACGGTTACTGTTGCACCTACACAGTCTCCTTATATGACTGCAGAACCCAGTACGCAATAAAAATATACAGATTAGGAGTGTTACTGTATATTCATTTTCATTTATTATCCACCTTCTATACTTGTGTCACACCTCTCATTGACTGCTCTATTAGGAAACACATTCATACAAGGGAACCTGGTGTTAATTACAAATCCAGTTTGTACACTTTGAACTTGGTAGTCATCATGTTACAGGATGAAATCTATGTAGGTTTGGGGGAAAATATCTCATTTTAAATTAATATTGAATTTTAATTAATATTACATTGCAGGGACTTGGAGAAAAAATAATTCTTTGCTTCTATCAATTTTAAGAATGTTGTCTTATTTTCCGGACTGCAGAAATGTAAGCTAGTAATAAATTGTGACAATTATTATTGGAATAACTCAGAATGGCATTGCACTTCATGCTATCTCAATGGTCATCTGAATATTTTTTTTCAGCCCATATATAAGAATTCTACTTAATAACCCTTGGGATAGCCTAGAATTCCTTAATTCATATATTCTCCTTATTTCCAACTCTTTTCAAGACTGATTTTTAGAAAAGAGCTGCATTGACAAGTTGCAGTAACTATAATACTATTTGTTTGGCTTTTGTGAAAAATGTAGGGATTAAATGGTGAACACCTTTTTCTTTGGTTTTAAATTTATTCATTAAGATGGTTAAACAAAACATGATTTAGCATAACTCAGCCTCTGAACTGGAATCTTTCTTGAGTCCAAATATCTGATTTATGCTTCTTTTTCAAAAGGCAATTGGACTTTTCCTTGGAGACATTTTGCTTCTCATCCAAGAAGCTTCTTCAGTTCTGCATGTTTTAAGTCTGTTATAGCAATCTCATAATTTAGAATTTCATAAAATTTCAGATACTATGTTGGATAGTTTGAAAATCATGTTATGTTGGGTTATTCCCTTGATTTGCTCAGTTGTAGCCTACTGCTTTGCAATTCAAGAAATATCAATGGAACTGTGTGACAAGTTCTCTCAGTTAAACCTTTTATTGCTCAGGCTCTGAGAAAGTATGTATGATATTGCAATAGCTGTCTGGTTTTGCAATGCAACCAAACAAGGTAAACATAGACTTCAAAGAATAATTAAAACTGAAGAAAAAATAATTGTTACAGAACTCAAAAAGAGAGTGGTGAAAATAATTATGGATCCCTCACACCCTGGACATAATCTATTTCAACTTCTTCCCTCTGGACACCACTACAGGGCATTACAAACCAAAGCAACTAGACACAAGGGCAATTTTTCCCTCATGTCATCAATCTGCTAAACAGCTAACTTACATGACAGTGTTAATATGGAGGGTGTTTTTGCAACAGGATGAAATGGGCTTTTACGACATGATGTTTGCACTTTATAACATGATGACATGATTAATGTATACATACTTTGTGATTATGAATGTATCCTATGCTTATATACACAATTCATGATTAAGATCGTGGTTTGTTGATAGCAACTTATACTTACTTTATGACTATGAATGTATCTTATGCTTATTTACACAATTGATTATGCCTATATATGCAATGACTATACATATATATACAAATGTTCATAATTCTGCATATTTATACAAATGATCATGATTATGCTTATATAGTCAAATCTCTATGAAATGTATCTTTATTATATTTTATAGAATTTCCCACAAAAAAACAAGGAATATCAACAATTCATATTTTATTAGCATGATATACACGCTGTCATTTTATCAATCAATTATATACAATATCTATGAAATGTATCTTTGATTGTATCTTTGTTATAATCACAGTTGTGTGTAGGTACTGAGCATGTTCACTGACGACAAATTCCTTGTGTGTCCTGACACACTTGGCAAAATAAATTCTGATACTGATGTAAGACTAGTAATACATTCCTAAAATATTCAGAAAACCCAACTATTTATGTTTAAATCCACTCTAAATAGGTAGAGTTGGAAAATCTGGATTGGAAGAAAAAAATGCAACTGAAATGAATTCAAAACTCATACCCTCCACATTTTCCATAGCAACTACTTTAGAAGATATATAAAACATTTATTACAGAAGAAGAAGCCAAGATGAGGTGGGGAAGTTAAATCGAGAGACCTACCTGTAAAAGTTCAATTTTCTAAATCCAATTTTGCATGTCTTTCTTGTTAAGATCTCAACTCATCAGACTTCCTGGAGCCGGCAGGATCGAAGCTTCCTCCGGTCTGCGTGGGTTGGGCTGTAATAGAAAAAGAACAGTTTATTATGATTGGCTGAGGCACACTTGAAGCGCCAAGTTAAAAAGGCAGCAGCAGGGTTTTGCCGCAATTGGTAGTAGTTGGAGTATTTAGAGCAGTTAACAAAGTTGAGTTGTTTCTGAGCTCTTCAGCGTCGTGCCTCGTTATTGTGACTACATGTTTCACTTCTAAAGTAAGACCAGTTAGTTAGAAACACCGGAGACCTCAGAACTTATTTTATCTTGACCTCTTGAGGCAATAAGAAGATGGTGGATATCTGAGACTGGAGCAAATCGAGAGCAGCAAGAAATCTTAATTTCTGGATAATCAGGTTGTCTTCCTTTACTGGTTTCATCTGAAGGAAGTCAGCCATGAAAATAATTCTAATTCACGTGTTAGTCTAAGCCATGCAAAAGTGTTTGTGCATCTAAAATTTATTTGAAACAAGACAATTTTGATTTAAAGTTAAATGATTCCAAATTAATTATACCATTATAATGTGTTTTTCATTCTTCTTGTGAAGAGTCCATCATATACTGGTTTGCATCTTTAATCAAGTTTTTCTTATTACTGTTAATGACTGCTTTCTTGGAACTAATCAGAAACTCATATTATTGATGTGTTTTTATAAACTACCTTGTGACAATGAGAAAGATGTTTGGTCATACAATACATGATCAAGATTTACATTTATTCAGTAGTGAAAATTCACTGGGTGATTTTAGACCAGTTGTGTATATTTTTTTAAAGGCAAAGGAGATGTTGCATATTGAGTTCTGCAGTCATAGAAGGAAATGGTGTAGGTCAAACAGGAACCGTTCATTTACAGGTCATAATCATTACAGGAATAGATGTTATCTTACAGTAGGTTCTTTCAACTTTGCTTGTGCAACACACAGGCTTATATACATTTTCAGCCACTAGGCAGTAGCCAATAGGCAATAAGGGTTTTCCCAGGCAATCTCCAGGATCACAGACATCCTGTCTGGAGGCCTAAAGGCTTCATCTAAAGGCTTCAGCCCAGTGATTCAGTAAGTTTCCATTAAACACATACACTAGATATCAGGTCAATACATAACAAAAGATACCAATTTAAGCCTCTTTGTAGTCTTGGAGAAAAAGCAATATATAAGTGCAACAAATAAATAACATACTAGTGCAATATTTATTGAAATAAAGTGGAACAAACCCATCATGGACACCAAATGGAGCTAATTCCTGGTAGTGAGACAATATGGATTTCTTCTAATCCTTTTAAGCAGGAATAATCATCCTTCTGTCCAATCCAGCCATATATTCTCAGCTGATGAGCGTAAGGCTTTACTACTTTATGTTTTTAGCATCAGGGAAAACTAGTACTAGAAAACTAGTATTCATTCACCCACCTTGTTATCCAATGTTTCAACAGTGGCATGAGCAGTATTAATATTTCAATTGTTGGGAATGAGGAATAAAGGAAGACATTGATTTCTATCTGCTCTTAATAATTATTGATCAAGCATTAAAGGAGTGGCCTTCACCTGTCCTAACCTATAGGCTTTGTATGATTTGGAAAAGTATTAAAATATAAAATATCCAATAAAGTAGTAGACTATTATGTGTGCATGTTAGAAAGAGCTTTCTACAACTAAAAAGATACTCCAATTCAGACTTCATCATTCCTTCAGGAAAAATAGTAACCCACTAAGAAGAGAGAATATTTCAATAGAAGAAAATATCTATAGCTCATGGTTGAACTGTGGAATGTTGGTGCTCTCTAAATTTGGTTGTGCTTAGAACTCCAGAGAATATTGCCTTCTTGCTTCCTGCTGTTCTTACCTTTTATAGATGATATTCCCCAGAACGAAAGACAACAGAACACAAAAGATGGAAATAATATTTCTGAGAGTTAAATTAGATGTGCCATGGGGGATTGCAATAAAGATCTCCTGTGTTTATCTATATTCATGTTACAAACCAACACCAACCTCTCAACAAAATGGTCCGGATTGAAAGCTCATCCTTCCTATGCAATTTTCTTGAGCTAAAGAAATACCCAAGTGTCTATTAGCTGCATAGGATGGAACAAGCAGTCATCTAATCATTTTGTTTTGCAAAGCTAAATGCAAGTAGTGTCAATCATGGCATGACAGGAATTGCAAAAGACAGAGAACATGGAAGGAGGAATCTCCCATCACATGCTCAATTCAGTTGCAAATTAACAAAGCCAACATAGGAAGTAAGTCATTGCCATGCCTTAAGAAAACAATAGTGCAGATATAGAAACATCATGCCATGTGGTCTTGTTCTCCAGGAGACTAATATCAAGTTACTTATTCAATATCTGCAAACATTTCAATTCTGGTTCCTTTTTTGCCCATCAAGAAAGTTTTGATGTGTGAAACTCACTGTTGAGCAATTATTACATCAATTTATTTTGACAGTATCGTGCTTTTTTTCCCCATTACCAAATAGGTTATAGTTAGGGTGATTGATGGTTGACAGTTACTTCTAAACCAATGCCATAAGCACAAGAAAGATATTACACCAATTGCTTATGCCCATGATGTACAAAACCTTTGGGTCACAAAATTTCAATAGATAAATGACAGATAAAAAGGAACAAGAACTGACATTGATTTTGTTTCTTTCTGTTGCAAAGTCTTTGCATTGCATAACAAATGTGGTTTCTTTCTGGTATTTGTAGCCTGATATTGACAAAGAGGAGTTGCTTGGTAATTGTTAATTTAATTTTTAAATTTTATTTAAGTCAATCTAGTCACCAAAAGCAATATAGATTGGTTACACTGTTATGAACTGTTTAGATATTTGTATGTGTGTGAGCTGTTTGTGTATCTGTTCCTATTTTCAGCTGGTTTCTATTACTTTCCAATTCATAGTAGAGAAACCAAGCATTTGTCTATACAATTTTTGTATTCTTGATCTGTATTTCATTGACCCACTGTCAATGAAATAATATAGGCAGTTGTATTATTCATGGACTTATTTTATTGTAGCAGGGGAAGCCTGTTCTTTAAGTAGATTCAGGTTTTAAGTCACTCCATTTGCTCTGCACTTCCATCACTTTTCTCATGGGATTAGATAAACAGAACTTATAAAAAAGCTAATAAATTACATTTTCTCGAAACTTGCTGAATTATACATATATTATAGTCTTTAAACAAAACAAGAAAATTTAATGAAAAGGTCTTCTTTGAAACTTCTGCAAGAAAGCCTCCAGACAAAATTAGATTGAAGTACATGAATTTTTAATTTACTGTAGATAATATCTACAGATGATAGGACTGGGAGTATAAGTAGAAAACAGATTTAACAAAAAACAAAAGTCATTCCGCACTTTTCATGCAGAGAATCATGAATTGACCCTGAGGCAGGATGGATAAAAAAGAGTGGGAAAGGTCATTCAAAAGATGACATATTTCTGGAACTGACTGTTACAAGTATAATTCTGCAAAGTTGGGGAAAGAAGCCTAAATTTATCTTTCAGCTAGAAATGCTCAGTGTGCTCTGATGCAATATCTTGCTATGAGACAGTCCTTAGTGCTGCTTTCTCTCATGATACAAAGTCATAAGTATTGGATTGCATGCCCAATAGGTAAATGAAATATTGTTAAACAGAGGTCACACCATGAGGCACAAAGGAGTAAATGACAAAAACATGTTGATTAAACACTGTTTATTAAAATTGCATTGGAGGATAGCAGTTTTAGAATAAACAAAGACTGTGGCATGGTCTGTAAGAAAAATTATCAGTGATCATTTGAAACTAGGATGTCATCTTCATTTCTAAGTTTTTTAATTTGAGATTTGTTCCGCAATGCATGATAGTTCACCTTCCACTCTCAGATTTTTTTAAAAAAACTTTCCTGTTGGAATAAAATAACAAAGCCATTCACTTGTTAAATCTGAAACTCTCATCAGTGCTTAAACTTATCTATGAGTTGGAACAGGCCTATCAGATGGATTAGACCAAGAATCAACTACACAACAAGGCTAAAGCTGCTTTTATTAAGAATGGCTATAATAACAGAACCTTGCAAGTCTGATTATGCTGCACTTCCTCCCCTTCTTATGCTCCTGTGAATTAGGGAGGTTTCTGTTTGACCCTCTTTCACGTATCTCTTCACCCAGGCCGGTTTGGCCTGATTCACACCCCTCTCCATGTTAAAACACATTTTTTTTACATATTTAAATTTCTGATCCAATACAAATTGGTTTTATATTTCGGTTTTTAAATTTTTGGCCACATTAATTATTCATATTTTAAATTATTTTAACACTGTCTTGTGTGTTTTTTATATTGTTGTTGTTTTATTGTTGTTTTTAACTGGCTGTTAACTCCCTGGGTCCTTTCAGGGAGAAGGTCGGTATAAAAATAAAGATAAACTAAAGTAAACAAATTTTTTGCTAGTTTTGGAATTAGGTTTTCCCTTGGTCTCTTTGCTAATTGATCACAATTATCTCCATCAAGGTCATCCTCCTTAAACTCTAAAATAACATTATTTCAATAGAAAGGAGCTGCATGTTTTCAACCTGCAGCACTAATACAATAATCTAGAATCTTCCTGGAGTGAATAATCAGGTCATCCCAGAAAACCATTCCTTTATTTATTAATTTATTTATTAATCAAATTTATATACCGCCCTTCTCCCCAAAGGGACCCAAAATTTAAATTAGCACATTGCTTTCTCCACACATGCTTCTCATTTATTCAGAAAGCAAGTCAAGGCAGATAGCCAGAAGGTCAGACATCTAGGCAAAACATGAATTTTATTCATTTTCTCTTTAAAAAGGACTCATCTTCAAAAACCTCCTCATTCACCTCTAAAGGCATTGAACAACAAGAACTGCTGCTCTCTTACTTGCTTTGTAGATTCCACCAAATGAATTAGCATTAGTTTTTGTTTTTTGAGAGGCGAAGCAAAGAGCAGCTTGTAAATGACTGGATAGATGCTCCAAAAGAAGTTATGCTGTGGCTTTTGCCTGCTTGAATGAGAACATTAGCAAAAGAAGGGCAGATAAAACCAATCAGAAAGTGGGGAAATGATACCCTACTGTAAACTTGCTACCAAAAAGGAGGTGCCCTCTTCACATGTTCCTTTATTCTTTCAGAATACCTTTGATGAGAGGTATCATTTCATTTTTAAAAACATTTTGAATATCAGCATCAGTAGGATACCAAAGTATGCACATGGTGCATACACAATTCATACATACACAGAGGCCTAAAGCTGAATTATTCTAGTATTCTTTGAACATCACAGCATGATCAACATGACTGGGCGAACTGAAGCTTACATTTTTGATATAACCAGCATTCTAACTTTAGTTACCTGATTTCTTTTGTAGGTTACTCACATGAAGTTCAATCTGCCCCATAGGTGATTACTGGTTCGATTTTCGCCTGGAAGACCTTTAGCACTGGGATCAGTGAAGATGGAGTTTT
>JANHFO010006579.1:42173-60364 GCA_032468095.1 Pareas carinatus | reverse complement strand
GTGGTTCCCAAAGGGGGCGATACTACCTCCTGGGGGTGGTGGGATGGCATAGGGGCGGAAAGAAGCCGGGGGGGTGGCAGGGGGTGGCAGGGGGCAGAGGGAGGCCAGGGGGGCAGCAGGGGGGCGGTAGGAGGCCAAGGGTTGTCCAAAATTTGGACTATGGGCCCGAAGCTCACCCCATCCCATGGGAGAGCCCGGAGCTCGCACCTCCCCATGAGAACACCCAAAGTGCACACTGCCTTGCAGGAGGGTCCCTAGCTTGGCCCGCTCCACAGTAGAGCCCAGAGTTTGCCCTGCAGATCGATCTCTGGGTACCTGTGGGCCGATCTCCAGGCCTCCAGGCACCCCATGGATCGATCTCTGGGTACCTGCAGGGCACCGGGAGGCCTGTATTTCAGCCCATGGGCCAATTTCCAGGCCTTCGGGAATCCCCTGGATCAATCTCTGGGCACCCATGGGGCCCCCGGAGGTTTAAAATCCCACCTGCAGATGCTCAGAGATCGGCCCACGGGGCGCCAGGAGATCGGCCCGTGGGGCTCCTGGAGGCCTGGAGATCAGTTCGCACAGCATGGCACCCAGAGCTCAGTCGAGCCGGCGAGCAAGTGAGGAGGGGGTAGTGGAGCACCAGAGCGATATGTCTGTGTGCGTCTGTCTGTGTGTCTTTCTGTCTGTCTGTCTCTCATTCTCTCTCTCTCTCTCTCTCTCTCTCTCTCTCTTTCTGTCATTCTGTCATTCTGTCTCTCTGTCTGTCTTTGTCTCTAATTCTTTCTCTCTCTCTCACTCTCTGCCTGTCTCATTCTCTCTCTCTTTCTCTCATTCTTCCTCTTTCTCCCATTCTCTCATTCTCTGTCTCTCTTTCTCTCGATCTCTGTTTGTTACAATTTTTGTTATAATTAAATAAGCTTTTTAAATTTTGTTATTTTAAATAGGTGCCTTTTATATTAATGAAATGAAAGTTCTCTGACCATTATTTTACAAATGTATGTACCTTTTTTAAAAAATTCATATCGGTGGGCCTCGGGATTTCAAATTGTGAATTTGGCAGTCCCCTAGGTCAAAAAGATTGGCGACCACTGTGCTATTCTGAATAATACACCGCCCTGGGTCCCTTCAGGGAGAGGGGCGGTATAAAAATTGAAACAAATAAAAATAAATAAATAAATACTATTTATAGGGGTTGGGGGTGAGGGGCACTGAGAATTGGTCTGTAGCACCAACAGGGCAGTCGATTGAAAAAGTTTGGGAACCACTGGCTTAGAGAGTGCTATAAATCACTGTTAAGCGGTATATAAGTCTAAACAATAAATAAATAATAAATAAATAAATGTTCTTGCCTGCTTTAATTTGTATTCCTAGTCTGGTTTTTACGGTTACCTTTTTGGTAGATTGGGTTATTTTTCGCTTTTGCGTGAAGACAGATGCAAAGAATGAATTTAGCAGCTCTGTCTTCTCCCTTGCCATCTTCTCCCATTAACGGACTGATTGTTTCCTTGCATTTTTTTCTTGTTTTTTACATGCTGAAAGAAACTTTATTATTATTAGTTTTGACATTTGTTGCAAGTCTTAGTTTATTCTGAGACTTAGCTTTCCTGACTTCATCATTGCAGATTCGGACTATATGTTGGTATTGATTCCTCTTTTCATTTTTTATACTTATCCTTTTTATTTAAAATTGTTTAATTTGAACAATTGGAAAATTTGAACAAAACAGTTTAGTTGAGATCTGGATATGTTAATTGTAGTAAATTGTAGGGGTGACACAAAAATATGCAGTGTTTATTCTTATTCCTTGGTTTCTCAATGTTTTCTTGCATTCTGTTTTTATACATGGACTTAATAAATCTCTAATGGCTAATCAACAATAATGTATTCTAATTCATGAGAACCAGGTTGGATTTATTAAAATTTTGGAGTTGATATGATCCCCAATATAACACAGCATTCTTCATTGCCTTCTCAGATCACCAATGGATTTTTTTCTGAGGCTCTGAGTGATAAAAGCAAATTCCCATTTTTCCACCCAATGTTCCCCAAAGAAGACTTCTACTATGCAGGAATCGTCCAACTGCTGTTTCATTTTAGATGGACTTTGATTGGTCTCTTTGCTTCAGACACAGAAAAGGGAGAGAGTTTCATGAGGACTTTCACTCCTGTGCTTGTCAGAAATGGAATTTGTGTTGTTATATCACAACAATTCTCAACAACTGGAAATACAGCAGCCCTCAGGGATGCCGTGTCGAACTGGAGACAAGTCAACGTCTTTGTTCACTTCATAGAATATACATCTGTAAGGGACAGAGTTCTTCCTTTCCATTTAGCACTTGAAGATTTGCCAGGATCCACCGAAGGGAAAGTCTGGATCATCGCATTCTTGGGAACATTTCCAATCAAAAATCACAGAGTTTACAAATACGTCCACAGTGTTTGGAGTTTTCCTGTACAGTTGAAAAAACGGTCTAAGGATGTTGCCTTTGAAAACCAGTTCTTTTCAGATCTCCAGTTTGAAGATCAGTATTTTCACTGTTCAATTTCAAAGCACGGCTTTTCTATCAAAGGCCAGAGAAGATGCACCCAGAAAGCCCCACTGGAGACCCAATGGAAACCTAACACCTTGCGAATCACATGTGATGAGTCTCTGTATAATATCATTAAGACTCTGGCCCAGGCCTTGAATGCTGCCTATTCCTCCAGATCCATGAGGAGAAGGAAGGAGGGTGAAGAGAGGTTGGGGGCTCCGAGGCTGCAGTCATGGCAGGTAGGGGGTCCCATATGGATAAATTAATCTGAGTTCCTTTGCAGGAGGAATCCAAAGGAGAAGGGGGGAAACCATCTCAACCTCCTTGTGCTACAAAAACGTGAACAGGTTTGGCCAACAGCAATCACTCAGGGCCAAATGTTCCAAAGAAAGGATACCATAATGGGTTTACTTTGATGTCAAACATGGCTAATTCTAAAAAAATATTTGTAGTTTTAAATAAATTGATGTTGGTAGAGGTTTGGAATTACCATCATGGAATCTTACAATTATAACTTTGAAGGAGATCCTCAGACCAGCTAGCTCAACCTCTCCTCCCTGCAGGAATCTCAGTTAAAGTTTTCTGACTAAAGACTGCTCCGTCTTTGCATTAAGACTGTAGGAGGTGAGCAGGTTGAAGCAGAGACTGGGGTTAAAGGCATCATCACTTTGGAGTCCTTACATCCCCACAAGAGACCCATGTCCAGTCCCCCCCTCCATAAATTATATTAATTGCTATCTAGCACCAATCTGACTTCACCGTTAGTGGATGAAGCTAATGGTGTGGGTTGCATAGAGGTAGCATGTAATAAACTCCTAGTGCTTTGAACTCAGTTCCTGTTCCTATTTACTTGCACCTGACAAAGACAATGAGTGGAGACTGAACTTCTCTGCTTTACAGAATTTCCTCCCTTGTAACCGAGTTTGTTTTTTCCATGTCTGACACTCCAGAATAACAGTAAACAGACCTTAAGCTTCTGTGTAACAACTTCCAGTTACTGGAAAGTGCTGTCCCCTCCCTTCTGCAATGAAGAGATTGTCCTGGTATGTCTAGCCTAGGATTAGAGGGGGACGCGATAGCCATCTTCCAGGGCTTGAGGAGCTGCCACAAAGAAGATGGGTTTGAGTTATTCTCTAGTGCACCAGAGGGTAGAACAAGAAACAATGGGGGGAAGCTTGTTAAAGGGAGAACCAACCTAGAAGTAAGGGGAACTTTCCTGACAGTGAGAACAGTGAATCCATGGAGCAGCCTGCCTCCTGGCCTTGTGGATGGTCCATCCCTGCTCTGGAGGTTTTCAAAAATAGACTGAACAACCTTTTGACTGAGATTGTATAAAACTCCTGCCTTGAGAAGGGGGTTGGACCAGAAGACCTCTGCTTTCCCTTCCAGCCCTAGGATTCTATGATTCCCTGAAAAGATGGCCCCAGGGTCCCTCTGGTTTTCAGCTCCCCTAGTCCCATGTGGCTCTTCTCAGTTCTTCTTCAAGGCTAAAAGCAGCAACTTCGTTTGCACTTCTTTGCCCTTCCCGAGGCAGATTTCCCGCAATCTCTTCTCCAAGCGGGACCTGGCTCTTCAGCTGGGGTTTCCCCACACCAGAATAGTCACTCTACTGATTCCCATTTGGGTTGCAAACCGCTAGTATTTTGAGACCATTTCCACAAATATTCTTACCAAGTTCTCTGTCTCGCATCCATTTTCTCTTGCTGCTCATTTCAGTGAATAATTTTCACTCGTCTCTTCCTTAAATTCACTTTGGGAAGGGGGTTTCAGCCCATTTTAATAAAGCATTAAGATGAACTTTGATATAAGTTACACAATAAGAAATAATATGAGAAAAAGTACAAATGAAATCTTCATGAAAGATCTGCATTGTAGCTGCCATCTGTTCATTCTTATACAAGATAGCATCGTTTGTTACGTTCTACCGTAATTGCCAAAAATTACACATATTTCTACTGGATTTTATTTATTCACCTTTCTTTATTAGAAAATCATAAACAGCATCCTTGTTGTGTCCGGGGGAGGGCATTGCCATGCGCGGGAATGCCCGGCGTCCTGATTGGCAGGCTGCCACCCTAGAGCGAGTATATAGAGGGCAGCCCACCGGTCGGGCGCCATTCCTGTACCTGACCACCATCGCAAATAAAGACATCAACCAGAGTGTGTCTCCGCTTCGTTCCTCACTGACCCACGATCCAACAGTCCTGAAAGCTGGGTATTTTTAAAGCAGCATCAAAATAACTCTGTCTAAGAGTTGATATAAACATTGCATTAGAAAATAATATTTTATCAAATATCCGCCTGTATTAATGACAATATGAAAGAATAGATCAACAATTATTGTTATTAATAAATTGCCAGTTTTACGAGGGACATTGAAATTAATTACCTTAATTAATCAATTACCCTAATTGTTGAATCCGGGACTCACCAGACATCCAGGAGACGAGATCTGAGGGTCCCCCGCCCCAGTGGTTTGCCCAAAAAGGGAATTTAAGTTATGTTAAAAGCTGATTGGTTAACGCGCGCATAAGCGCGCCAATTATAAAATACAACAGCAGGAGTTTTGCCGCTGCCGGTGTTCTGTCTGTTGTATTAAGAATAAACGCTTGTTGTTGAAACCTATGCTCCAGCCCCATTTGTTCCACGCTGCTACACCCTGACGGCGAGGAGAGGGAAGCGGCTAATGGAGCTAGGTGCCGAGTAAACCAGTCGACTCCCTAAGATCGCTTCTCAGAGTGAGTGACAATGTCGGCCGTCCAGTCACCGGCAAAATACAACCCGGCAGAAGAGTGCTGGGGGCTTATATGTTGAAATTTAATTTCTACATCGCCGCCCATACCCCAGACGACTACCCGAAGGAACGAAAAAAGGCGCTGTTCCTGAGCAACTGCGGAAATGCCATGTTTGAGATAGCAACCAACCTGGCTGAGCCACAGACATTGGAGGAGATCTCATGGAAGAATCTCATCGAGAAACTCATGGCCCATTATGCCCCAGCGCCATCCATGTGGGTTCAGCGCCACAAATTCCAACATAGAATCCAAAAGCAAGGGAAATCGATCAGCAAATACCTGGCGGGGCTCAGGCGGGCATCTGCCCACTGCAAATTCCAAAACCTCAAGGAGGCCCTGCTGGGCCAGCTCATCTTCGGGATATGGGACATTAAACTGCAGCGGCGGCTGCTGGCAAACAAAAAATTAACCTTCGAGATAGCCGTGGATGAAGCCCTAGCTGCAGAATTTTCGGCCTCTGCGGCTGACTCGCTTCAGAAAATGGCCGGGGGAGCAGCAGCTGAGAAGCCTGCCTCCGAGGTGCACCAAGTCTCCGCCAGTGATCAACCAGATGACCCATCAGAGGAGGAGGAGGAGGACGAGGTCCACCAGGTCTTCAAGCAAGAAAACTGGCAGAAAAACTGCAGTTGCTGCGGGGGATTCCACCCGAAGGCAACTTGCAGATTCAAAGACGCTAATTGCTGTCGCTGCAGGAAACGGGGCCACCTGGCGCGAATCTGCAGGGAACCTCAGCCCGCGCCCCTCCCTCAGCCTCAATCGCCAAGCAGGAAGCCCAACAATAAACCAGAGGGAGGAAAGAAACCTGCCTGGAAGCCTAGGGAGGCGAGAGAAGCTGCAAATGTGTTCCTGATACAAAATAGCAAAACAGCGATAGCCTGCAACACTAAGCTGACTGCAAATGTATCGATCAACGGCGCTCTGTGTCCCATGGAAGTGGATTCGGGCTCAGAGATTTCTATGATCTCCTGGGCCCGGCTAAAACAACTCTGCCCCAGAATCCAGAGGCGCGAGATTAAACCGCAGCTCCTTCGCCTGACAGACTACCAGGAGAATGTCATCCCCGTATTGGGCAGACTTGCAATCAGCGTGTCCTATAAATAGTTCCTGGGTCGCCTGAACCTAATCGTAGTGGGCGGACGTCTCCCGACCCTGCTGGGACTGGAGTGGTTCAAGCCCTTGGGGCTCGAGTTGACCGGGGTCTGCAAGGTGAACACGGAATGGAGCCAGGACCTGATCCAGGACATTTTCTCGGAGGAGCTTGGCAAGTACCGGGGCACCCCAATTTCCCTGAATTTCCCTGAATCTGGTCCCTATGGTAGCCCCAATTAGGTTAAAAAATCGACAGGGAATTGGACAAGTCAATCAGGCAGGGTGTGCTAGTCCCTACTGATCACGCAAAATGGGAGACCCTTATAGTCACCCCCATCAAGAGAGATGGTTCAGTGCGCATTTGTGCCGACTACAAGTGCACACTGAACAAAGGGCTCCAACAGAGTGCGTATCCCATCCCGGTGGTGCAGTACTTGTTGCACTCCTTGGGCCCTGGAAAGGTCTTTGCGAAGTTAGATCTCACACAAGCCTACCAGTAGCTGCCGGTGGACGACGAGGCAGCTGAAGCCCAGACAGTGGTGACACATAGGGGGGCTTTCAAGTGTACCTGGCTACAATTCGGAATAAGTATCGCACCTGGAATTTTCCAGAGCGTGATGGAACGTCTGCTCTGTGGGATTCCAGGTGTGGTTCCATACTTTGATGACGTTCTCACCACCGCAGAGAACGAAGGGCAACTCTCTTCTAGGCTAAGGGCGGTCTTGCAAAAATTTCGGGAAGCCGGCTTAAAATTAAAGCCC
Organism: Pareas carinatus; assembly: GCA_032468095.1. Classification (NCBI taxonomy): domain Eukaryota; kingdom Metazoa; phylum Chordata; class Lepidosauria; order Squamata; family Pareidae; genus Pareas; species Pareas carinatus. Next base: position 53,203 of record JANHFO010006579.1, on the reverse strand, counting down.
CAAAAGTGCCAAATTGGGGTGCCAGCGGTGGAATTTTTGGCCTTTAGAATTGATGGTGAGGGCATCCACCCCATGGCTGAGAAAGTTAAGGCCATCCAGCGGACCCCCACACTGACCAATAAGACCGAGCTACAAGCCTTCTTGGGCCTTTTGAATTTTTACGCGGTGTTCTTGAAGCACAAGACCACAGTGGCTGAGCCGCTGCACAAACTTTTATCCAAAGACACTGCTTGAGTGTGGGGCCAAAAGGAGGACCAGGCGTTCAAGGCCGTTAAGAAACTGTTGTCTGCCGACAGCTTCCTCATCCGTTACAACAATGTTATGCCCTTAGTGCTGTCCTGCGACGCATCCCCTTTCAGAGTGGGGGCGGTGCTCAGCCACAAGCTCCCCTCAGGCCAGGAAGCCCCTATAGTGTATTACTTGCGCACCTTATCTAAACCTGAAAGGAATTGCAGTCAGGTAGATAAGGAGGCACTGGCCATCATCGCCGACATTAAACGATTCCATGAATATTTATATGGCCGTCGTTTCACAATCGTGACAGACCATAAACCGCTGCTAGGCCTGCTGGCTGCCGACTGGCCCACTCCCCCTGCCCTATCGCCCTGGTTTCTGTGCTGGGTGGTATTTTTGGCTGCATATACCTACAGCATAGTATACCACCCAGGAAAGTCCCTAGGCCATGTGGACGCTTTAAGTCGCTGCCCGCTGGCCACCACCTGCGACTGCGAGGGGGGGAGAGTTCTGTCCTCATGGTTGAGTTGTGCCAGCCTTGGTTAATCATGGTGAACCAAGTCGCAAGGGCCACGGCTCAGGATAAAACCCTGTGCGCCGTGATGTCTTGGGTTTTGCGGGGATGGCCATCTCGGCCACTAAGCGAGGACTTTTGACCGTTCCTCACCCGCCAAGCGGAACTGTCTGTTCAGGACGGCTGCCTGCTCTGGGGCGAGAAGGTCATCTTACCGGAGGCCCTCCAACCCCATGTTCTAGCCACCCTTCACAACGGCCACCCTGGCATCACCTGCATGAAACCTCTGACCCGGGGCTATCTGTGGTGGCCCAGGATTGATGATCATATCCAAGACTGGGTTGGCAGATGTGCCCGTGTCAGGAATCTAGGCCGACCCTGCCGAAGGCCCTTGGCAGGAGCAAATTAACAAAATTTTGGCTTGACAGCATGTAACCCCGCACAGGTTAACGGGCCGGAGCCCGGCAGAGATGCTCATGGGCAGGAAACTTCGGATGGTTTTAGACCGCCTGCACCCCCAGTATGCCCCAAACATAACAACCAAACCCGACTGGGCCCAACAACTCGAGGTCGGGGATGCGGCCTATGCCAGAAACTATAATGGGCGAAGTCACTGGGTCCTGACTGAAGTAGTAAGGATGACAGGCCCCCGATCGTATGTGGTTGCCTTGCCAGATGGGAATCAATGGAGGCCCCACATCGACCAACTATGGGGAGCCGCGTCGACCAGGGCAGCGACCGTCGGTGAATGCCCAACGCCTAACCAAAACATTCCCCCCCCGTAGAGTTAACCGAAGATGATGACAGGGACTTACCAGACCGCTGGCTAACGAGTCCGACCGACTCTGAGGATGGGTCTTCAGTGCGGGAAGAGGCTGCCTCCGGAGTCTCTCGGAATCCGTCCCCAGCGGATTCGGAGGCTCAGATGGAGAAGACAACCTCCTCCACTGCACCTCCAGTGCTGAATGAATTGCGCAGGTCCCAATGGACTGTGCGGCGCCCTGCCTTCCTGGATGACTTTGAGTGCGGCCCAACCAAACCATCTAAGGGGTAGGGGTATTGGATCCGGGACTCACCAGACATCCAGGAGCCGAGGTCTGAGGGTCCCCCGCCCCCGTGGTTTGCCCTAAAAGGGAATTTAAGTTATGTTAAAAGCTGATTGGCTAACGTGCGCCTAAGCCCGCCAACTATAAAATACTGCAGCGGGAGTTTTGCCGCTGCTGGTCTGTTCTGTTTATGTTGTTGAGAATAAACGTTACTGTTGAAACCTACGCTCCAGCCCCGTTTGTTCCACGCTGCTACAGCAAGAGAGGATCTTTTTCCAGATTGCTGCTTTTCTCACCCAACAGCATTGTGACATATTCCATTAGATGAAATTCTCTACTCCTCATAATAATTAAAATGTACTGATTGTTGAAACCTATCTCTACATATGAGCATGTGATACGGGGCAGGCTAAAATAAGACAAATACTTGTGAATAAATGCAAATGCAAATTCCTTCAGAGTGTGCATACATGTATTTGCATACTTTTCAGGCGTACTGTACAGATGCCAAAAATCTGAATACATCCAAAAATGTGGGTAAGGAAGGCACATTCTCAAAGCAATTATATTTGTGCTCTGTTTAAAATTAAACTTCATATTCTGGTCATAAGTGAGGCAGCTCAGTTATGAGCATCCCAAAACGTTCTAGCCTTCCTTAATGAATCATAGGCTGGTGTGGTTGTTAACTGTGCAGGGCAAATTCGAAACATGCTAGAAATTTGCCCCAAGTCCCTCCCCATCGAGTCTGTGGGCTGAGAAATGTGAATAAAATAGAAAGTCCCTCTGACTGGGTGGGTGGGGGATTTTGAAAGGAAAAATATTGCCACTTTCTTTCTCTTCTTTTTGGGTACATTCTTTCCATTGACCAGACCCTCAACTGGTATTTGGTCTGAAAGCCATGCAAGATGAACTGGATGAATGGTAAACTTTCATAACCTAGCATTATGCATGCCAGTTAGATTTAAGCTCCATTGAGCATAATGTCAATTATTTCTCTGAAAACAATAAGGGAAGAATGTGGAGCAAATGAAAAATGAAACTTTACTCAGCAAGTAGCTAGAATAGGAGATGCCTGAGTGGGTGCTAAATAAGGAACTCATTGCAATGCTTTAAATTTCTGTGTGCTGAATTGAAATAGCCATAGCTGTGCACTCAAATCTAAGAAAGCTACAGTTCCATCAAAGATGATGCAAAGTTGATGCTCGATGCAATGAACTTTTTGGATGGATTCCTTTTTCTATGCCTATTCTACACATAGAAAGGAAAAAAATCCATTATATGGGGACAAAAATAATTTTGCTATCGATTATCCTAGTTCAAAACACAATAATGCATGGCAATGAAGTGTATCTACAAAATTGGTTCTTAATAACCAGTTATTTTCTTTTAAATCGCACTTCAACCTTTTAGATAGGTTCCTGTTGAATTCCTCTCTAAAACACTTTCTGTTATTTGGCTAGAACAGAGATGGGAAACTTGTGGCACTTCAGATACTGATGAGTTCTTGTCATGACTATGCTATCTGAGAATCTGACAACTCCTGGAAGATCACAGATTCCCAAACTTACAGTAAAACAAATAATTTTAGGAAAGGACTATGCCTGATCAACTCAACTTTTAAACCAACGATCCTTTGGATTATAGAGTAGCTATTTTATTAGTCTCAACATTCCATGGACTGGAGTCATTTAATAAGATACATAAAGTGTTATCTTCAGTTGGAGGAGGGATTGTATGCACAGAATTCAAATTTATACAATAACAGAACAGAGTAATCCATTTATAATATTCTGCAAAGGATATACATCCTGACATTCACCACCATTCCGTCAGAACTGAAGAAGTTTTTTGGATGAGATGCAAAAACATTTTCAAGGAAAAAAGTCAAGAAAGTCCAGTTGTCTTTTGAAAAGTCCTTTTGGGATAACCACGACGTGAATGATTGTGAATCTCCATAGATATTCATTTATAATAGCAGCCCCTCATGATTATAAGATTACCTACTGAATACAGAATTAGCTGGTTGATTTTTCTACTCTCATAATTGTTGGATGATTGTCATATGATTGGGCATGGGGAGCAGGCAAAGGACCTCCAGACAAGTAGCTACTGAGAAATCCATTGCACTGGAGGAACTAGTGTGAATTAGTGTATAATCCAGTGAATTGGTGTAAATACAGCATGGATAGTGAACATCTTCAGAAAATTTGGCTCCATGCTTCCTCCAACAGTATTGGAAGCAGCCCAAAGTCTAGATTTTAGATTAATTCTAACTTAAAGTGCATCCAACCTAAGGCTCAAATTCCACCAAATGTTATGCCATGGAACATTTACCCATAACTTATTAAATAAATCAGAATTGGCTGAGCAAACCCATAAACTAAGCTATTAATGTAATTTAGGAAACATGTAGCAACATGCTTAAAACTTGCTTTGACGGAACCAAGTAGAACACAATACAATTAAGTATATGTGAGCTCAGTCTAAAAGAAAGTGTTTCGTATAGCCACTCGTTAATCTGGCACTGGACCAAACATATGATACTGTGGCAAGAAGATTGGACAATGGCCACACAGTGTCATTGCAACTTATAGTCCCCCAAATGCAGTCATCCCCCCCTTCCCACCTGCTGCTTGCTGAGATTCTTGCAAAGCATGTTAAATACCCTGGAGTCTGATCTAGCAGCACGCTACTCTTGCTCTTCAGCAAGGGCCCATTCTCGGAATCACTCAATGGGGATTAGTTATGCATTAAGCACTAAGAGATCCTGACTATGAACTCTCACTTATGTTCTGCTGGTTGAGTTGATTCACTCCCAACGCCTTGGGTGAATGACAGAGCATGCAAGATGAAGAGCAGAAGGAATTGTAATAGAAGATGGTAAAAATGGAGTGCACAGAATAGGTTTTCTGTTTGTATTTGTTTATTACAGTAGTTTATATACTTCCTTTCTCCAAATGTTACAGGGCATCTCTAAAATAAATAAAAGAAGTCCCTGGGATGTTAGTCCGCTAGCCATTGCCAACTATAGGGTGCAGTGCTCATAAATAGGTACCACCTTGGTGGGAAGATAGCAGAATTCCGTGATATCATGCTGGCTACATGACCATGGAAACATCTTTGGATAGCGCTGGTTGAATAGCCTTGAAACGGAGATAAGCACCACCCTCATGAAAATAAAGCAAAATAGAAAACATTGGAAGGTATTTCCTGCTTTCTGGAACAGTAGCTACTTTCCTCTCTGCCCAAAGTGGACAAAGATTGCCCTCCTTTGAGTCTACTGTCTTGTCCAGATGCTTTCATTGCCACCAATGCAGCCTAGGCCATGCAAAATAGCCCTTTTAGAGGTTTTCAAACTTTTTCAAGCTGCAGACGCCAAAATATGTCATTGCTGCATGGCAGACCCCCATTCCCACAAATTCAACTTATGCGTATTACTTTTTTCAAATTTTTCTTGATCTGTCTGCGGATCCTCTGGCAACTTGCCATCGATCCCGAGGGGTCCTACAGACCCTCATTTGAACACCTGTGTCTTAGATAGTAACTTTTTAACCGATTTGCTGGTTTGGTGTAAAAGGCGGTTAGTTCCATATATTTAGAAGGTGAAAGGCTAGAGAAGTTTAATGCAAGTGAAAGCCGACCATCTAATGGTCATCTGGATTTTTTCAGATCAAATTTGGCTGTCGTAGTGATCCCAGACTATTGACCTTTGACAAGCAAAGCCAGGAAACTAAAGTAAACCAATCTGACAATGAAGACAGCTGATAAAGGAGTAAAATGCCCTGAACTCCTGGCCCTGAAGAAATATAATCATCATTTATATCCAGGCTCATGGCTTAGGTCAATGTGTGAACTCAGCTGGCTTTAAGTTACACAGTAAGATTCATGGCTAGTGGAGATTTGGAAGCAAGTGTCTCCAGAGTTGGTCTATGTATGAAAAGCTCCTTATAGTAATTCCATCTCAAGATGGCTAAGGAAGGAATGGCATCCAGTGAACAGTTCCTTCATTTATGGGGAGATTATGGTTGCACTATTGGTTGCATGGGAGTCAGTAAATCAGCAGTCAAATATCTCCAGCATGGAGCTGCAGTGCTTGGGCAACTCAGAAGAGTCCAGCCAAATCATGTCACCTGCTCCAAGAAAGAGGTTGAGGTGGATCTTCCATTCAGGAAATGCTCTTGACTCACCTGTGTGCCTGTCCTGGCACCCTTCTTCCTCCAGATTCCAGGAAGCCTTAGGACTGGCAGGAAGCGATAACTGAAAGGAGCAGATGAGAAAGGAATCCTGCACAGAGCCGCCAGCTCAGCAACTGATCATCAATATCATTGTAGGCGTGCAAGTGAAAATAAATCCACAGGACTGTTGTTAGAGAGGCGGCTGGGCTTCTCTGGAGCACATGCCAGTTCCTTCATCCACTCACCCCCCTCCAGCCCTCCCCTTTCAGTCACAACACTGCCCCAAGCAGCCAGCTAATCCCCATAGGGAGAGTACATGAAATCAGATGGACAAGTTTTGATGTGAAGCAGCAGCTTAGGGCAAGCTCAGGTTTCCTAGAGGTTTGCTATATTTATCTCTGTGATTTAATGCCCACACGGGGTTTAAATGCCACCAAGCAGTTGGTGTGAGGAGTCAGGGTTTCATTCCCCAACACAGACTCTGCTTGGCCAGACGCTTGCTATGGAACTCTTAGAGACCAATCCCTACATTTTTACAGACCGGTTCTATGATGGGGAAAACTACCTGAGCCCACACTTACACAGCTACGAACAGGCTGTCTATCAAGACCGAACTGCCATGACACTTTGTCCTGATGGCCGGACAGGTATGGAAGAAAAGGTCTCTGTTGTGGCGGACCATAGTCCTGGCCAGTGCCTGCCTTGGGCGTGCAAAGTGTGCAAGAGGAAAAGTGTGTCCATTGATAGGCGCCGTGCAGCCACCCTCAGAGAGAAGCGACGGCTGAAGAAAGTCAATGAAGCCTTCGAAGCTCTGAAACGGAGCACTTTATTGAACCCAAATCAGCGGCTTCCCAAAGTGGAGATCTTGCGCAGTGCCATCCAATACATTGAACGCTTACAAGCCCTGCTCACTACCCTCAATCAACAGGAACGGGACCAACCGGAACTACGCTTCTGTAACGCCAGCACCCAGCAAGTGGTAAGTGCCAGGGGTGGGTTCAAGCAACTATCTACAGAGACACAAAACTCGCAGCGGTAGGAGCCCTTCCAACTATTTTAGACTGTGGCCAGACCACAGTATGTTCAAAATCCACACTGATCACAATTAGTTTGGTACATCCCGTTGATGAGGTGATGACTGTCATTTAGACAGCTCTAAAAGTGGACAAGACAAAGTTATGGAGGTCAGTGATGCAACTGCTCTTGAATCACAGGCAAACCTTTCTTAAATGGCAGTTGCTAGTAGCAGCAGTGTTTGGCCATTGTATTTGGACTGATCCAACAGAGCTCTTATGTTCTTAGGAATACCAGCTTTTCTAGCTTAAGATATTGGCATTACCAGTATCCAATACCCACTGCTATGTAACGTCTACTGGGGTTAAAATGATTCCCGCCTGGATCTTTGGAGAACTATTCAACATCAATCATCCTGGGTGAGAAAGACGAAGAATCTCTTTTTAAAAAAATATGACTGTGTTTGATTAGTTTATTTTAATTTAATTTTATCCTAATTATATACCCAAACTCATTTCTTGTGAGATGGGTTGACTTTTAAATGATAAATAAATAATCTCATTCCGTGTTCTTATCTTTCAATGAGTCTATGGATAGAAGAGTCTGACTCAAAGCAAAACAAAGCAAGTCTGTTGTCTTTTCCACAGCCTCGTTTATTACTTAGTGGCATTCTATATTGTTCTCTTTCCCAGAGGAGCCCACAGCCGTTCACAAGTGAATAAATACTGCCTTAAATGATACCATCATGATAAACCGACATTCCTTAAAACTGACACGCATATCAATCATAACAAAGTTTTTGTTATACACTGTAGATAATAAGATAATCATGTTCGTTAACATATCTGATCAATTAACAAACATACAGGCAACTCAATGCTGGTTCAGAAAACTCTGCATAAACTGGAAGATTAAATATCCAGAAGAATAAATTTTATTTTAATATAGCATTATTAAATGGATGCGTTGTTAAACATACTTTATTAGTGGGCAATCGTTGACAGCATCGTCTGTATTTCTGTACTGTATCCCTATAAAATTAATTTGTAACTTTTCAGGACTTCGCATTTAAACCGCCTGAACCCACAAACTACTGACTCCACTGCAAAGAGCATGCAAGAATTATAGTAAATAAAGCAAACCCCACAACGATCAAATGCGTTTTACAATGATACTTCAGTTGTTTAGAGAAAGCATGCTATCACGCCTAGGTGCTTTTTTCAAGATGGGCACAAAAAAGGACAATGATTAAAACAGAAGTGACTGATAAAGTTATATTCAACAGACAACACTTCAGAATCAAGCTCCAGCAGATGTGCCAAAGTAGTGTGATGGGATGAGTGGTGAGAGCTGATATTTGCTAAGTTCAAGTGGGTTCCTAGATATTTCCCTTTAAAAACACCCAGGGACATTTGGATATCAACTTAGAGTATCAATCCGAAAGGGAAAAAAATGAAAGAGGAGCAGGTGTTTGAATGTCTGGGCTCAGTAGCAGAATTTACCTTGTGACTTCAATTTTCCATATTTTTTTTACTTCCTTTTCAATATAGGAGCTTGCCAGAAACATATTTTTTTCTAATAATTATATTAAGAATATAGGAATGTTTGTTTGTATGTTTGAGAGATTGAGAGAATTGTGTTGGAGAGAGATAAAATCCCACAAAGACTAGAGTTGAAGCTACTTTACATTGGAAAATTACAATAAAATATCCCAAACTTGTAACTTTTTATTTCTATTCATTCTTATCTCATCTGTCATCTTGACTTTGCAAGGATAAAATTAATGGAACTTTAGCATCGTGAGGATTTTTTTCACACACACCCTCGCCCAAGATGTCCACATCTTTGAAACTTTTTTGCAGAAAGAATACTCAGCTGTTAATTGCAGATAACCATGAGGGCAATTCTATTTATTAGCACTAGATGGAGATAATTCATTTTTTCCTTAGGAAATTCTCCATACAAATAACACATCCACATTTGTTCTAAATAACAAGAAAAATGTGCTAGCAGAAATTTCATAAGTGATGATCACTGCTATGTGTCACTTTTGTGTCACTAGACCTAATTTCCCCCTTGCATATTTTCATATTTTCAAAGTACTTGCTGGTTCAATTGGCACAGGTTAAGCAGATTGTCTTGGACAAGTTATCCAACTTTAATAATTGGATGCATTTGTTTAAGTTCAAAATGCAATATAACTGGGTCTCTTGTCTTTTTCTAATGTGTTTTATTTCAGGAATCTTGCTTTTCACTGCATCTTCCCATACTACACAAACCCAAATCTATAGTGTGTGTGTGTGTGTGTGTATACATGCATACATACAAACATACATTTCCTAAGGAACAAGAGGAACAGCTGCATACCACCTGCCCCCCAAACACACAAAGACACAAGAAAAAGCTATTGCACCACTAGCACATAATACGTTGTCATAACATATCTTTCAAACAATGTATAGGTTAGCAAGTACAATACAAATCATATCCAGAAAATCTCATTGTTCTCTCAGTTGCTAGAACCTTGGATTCATGAAGTAATAATATCTTTGATGAGATAAAGTATGAACAAATTCATACCTTAAAACAGTTAATTCAATCTGCATACTAGTGATCCAACTGCAGAGCCCTTCATATACATGTTTAGAATCAGTTTAATACATAGCTCCCTCATTCTGTACCATATATATAATGTGGATATTGTGCAAATGATTTTAAAATCATATATAGTTACATATAACATACAATTACATAATATGTGAATATAATACTGTAAATCTCATGTCTCGATATCTATTTTGAACAATAACCAGGGTCATCTCTGAAACTACCCAAAAACAAGAAGTGGTGGAAATAACTCCAAGGAAAAGAAAAAGTGATATTTCCAAATGCTATGTTGAAAATTTGGGGGCCCCATTAGATTTTAGTTTGGGTTCTTCTTTAAGGCCTTTCTGCCTTTCATGTCCAACACAGAAAAAAAGCATATACTGTACCATTTTCATTTCTGAAATGTTCATCTAGCTGTTCATGCGACTATAGTTGCTCTATTTCCTTTAACCTGTATTTTGTTATAACTTTTAATTTGTTTCAATAATATCATCTTCAAGTTAGATTCATCAATGTTTTCATTGTGAATTGAGATTCTGACCGGGTGACAGATGACTCATCACAAAATATATTTTGGAAGAATGAAAAGCAATGATAGGAAAAGAAAGCAATAAAAATGACTTTTTGAACTAGTGCAAAAGAGAATGCGGGTGTGTGTGTGTGTGTTTATAATCAGTGAAGAACTTTGATTCAATTCCAAAGATCTTCATCTTTTGATTCCAGGTGCCGAAGGACCATGGATCTAGTAGCAGCTACTGAAGTCCAAAGTGGAGCACTCACTTAGAGTTTGGCACTCATTCTACAGGTAGGCTGGGTACAGGTATCCAAATCCAAAATTCAAAAATCCATTGTTGTTTGCAATTAAAGTTCTTTGAAATTAAAGTTCTATCTCACTGTAACTTTCTGCCAACTTCTGTTCTGGGACATTTTAATATATGCACATTTTTGATACTATTTCCATGGGACTACAGACCAAATGCAATGATAACACTTTTTGAGCTTCTTAAGAAATAGCCATAAGGTCTGAATTGTAAAGGATATTATAGGCAACTGTGCTTTTTTAGAAGCAAGCGTTGAGTGTGAGACCTGGAGATCCGTCTGAAGATTAGAATTATGTAGGGTTCTCTGAAAAGCAACAGAAATTCCTCAATTTAAACTTTACAATAAGCTCCTTAAAATAAGGAACTGCTTTATCAGTGATACTTATCCCAAGGAGTCCTGGGGGTGCAGTGATTATAATGCAGTATTGTCCACCATCAGGAGTTCAGTCCTGATGGGCTCAAGGTTGATTCAGCGTTACATCCTTCTGAGATTTGTAAAATGAGGACTCAGAATATTGAGGCCAGTATGCTGGCAATGTAAATTGCTCAAAGTGCTGTAAAGCAGAGGTCTCCAACTTTCATCCCTTTAAGGCTTGTGGACTTCAACTCCCTGAATTCT
>JANHFO010006578.1:325475-336054 GCA_032468095.1 Pareas carinatus | reverse complement strand
CAGAGAGCGGATTTCAGGCGTGGGAGGCAGAGCTAGCTCTCCCACGTCCTGTTGCCTCTAGGACCGGAAGTCGAATCGCTACACCCTCAAGTTTTGATCGTGTGACTGCAAGAACATAAGGTTCAGTAGTCCGGTCATAATCAGGTTTTTTAGCACTGTTGTAAATTTGAACAATCATTAAACAAATCATTAAACAAATAGTCATAAGTTGAGAACTATCTGTAGCTACATTTTTGAATGAATACTACAGAACAACTTTATGTGAGGAAAGCGCTATCACTAAAGGTTTGCTATAGTAAAGTAACATTTCAGATTTTTGTCATATTTGCTGTGAGTATGTCATAATTGTCATATCTGAGTACAATTATTCTGGCTGGATTTACACATTGTGATTTATTAAACAGGATGAAATTGTGTAAATTACAATATATGATAAATTACAGAATTCAGAACATATTGGATGAAATTAAATAAGTCAAATTAAACTACATTATTGTTTTGTGCCAGGGTTTATAGTAAGTAAATAACTTACTATCTCAAATGCTTCTTTATTTTTTGTTGTTATGTTTGCTTTAATATTGATGCTCTTAGTTTAAATAATTAATCGAAAGTCTTCAGATGTCCAGGGTATAATACCATTTGAATTATATAGGAAAATAATTAAGCTAAGGTGAAATTTATGTAGTGGTCAAAAGGTCAACATGCCATCCACAAATTCAGCCCCCTTTTTAAAACGAATTGTTCATTCATATTCACCATCCTGTCTTGTCTTATTCTCCTCCTTCATCCTCTATGCTGACTCCCCGAGAAGGGATCTTTTGGAGGCCAGAGGTGACAGGTAACACTTAATTTTTTGCAGGAGGAAGCATCCCTGCAATGACATGTTTTCTGTATTTTCTTAGAGTAGCTTCATTTAGGGCTTACTCTACCATATCTCAGCATTTATTATCAAATAATTTTAGTGGCTACATACATTCTTGGAAATTCAGATTGGCCATCCCATTCTGTTTCTTAGCTCTACTCCTTTTCCCAGCTCCAAGTAGTGGAAGGCAGGAAGATACGGTAAATGTGTAGAGTTCTCATTCAAGAGTTTTGAGTCTTATTTTGCACAGAGCAATAATAATAATAACAGTGATATTCTTAGAGGCTTTTTGTAAGAATTAGAAGGTAATAATGTACACAAAGTTCTTTAAAGTGCTATATGAATGAAAATAACTTAATTATTTGATAAAAGTTATTGTATAAACTTATTTGGCAAATGTTTTAGTCAATTGAAGTCATTTGGCATACTCTTATGGAAGTATGAATGTTTACATATAACACTTAGAAAATTTCACTAATTAGCTACATTGTAAATGAGAAATCTTTGCATATGTTTATTGTAACTATTGCAGCAGCAACTCAAGAGTTTTACAAACAATATTACTACTATTTATAGTGAGTTTGCAATTAGAAAACTCTTTGTATTGAATAATATTATGAAAAGTTTGAAAAAATGTTTTTTCCTCAGAACTTTTTCATAACCAGAAATCAGGCAGAGGTTAACATTTTTACAAAAAGGAGATTATACTCATGGTATAATATTTTGGTTAAAATTAGGTACTTTAAAGCTTCACTCTTGCAAGCACAGTGTATAGTAGGTCTATTTTTTTTCATTTTTTTGGTAGCAGTAATACTGTAGCAAGGAGAATTCTAGTCTTACTGTAACACAGAAGTGTTATACTTTCCATACAAAAGTAGAATGTCAAAATGAAGTGTTATATCTGTAATTTTACAATTTTAAATTATCATTAAAACTTGATAATTTTTTAAAAGTAGAGACTCCTAATTTGTAAAGATAATTATAGCAAGGGATCACCCAGCATCACACAATGTGCAACACACAGGATAGTTATTAGGGGCCAGAAGCAAGATAATGTAATTAATGTATTCATGAAATTGACTGTTAAAATGGAAACATTTAAATCTGTAAAGACAAAAATAGTCTTTAGTCTTTAAAAAGTACAAACGAAAAATACAAACTAAGAAGGAAAAGGAAAAAAAGTCTTGTATTTTATACTTACCAATGGTTACTGGTTTATCAATTAATTCCTATTATAATATGAACAATGCAAGATACTATTATAAGATATCATAGAATATCTGCAGTAGTATCACATATTACTGTATCCTTTGGTTGGTAGAAGATAACACATTGAAAAAAACTATTCAGCTGTATATTCAAAAGTGACTGGCTGCCTGGTAATTCATTACATTAAATGATAATGTGATTTGTTTAGCATTACAGCATTATGAGAATATAACTATTATGAGTTGTAAACTATAGTTTATGGCAATTTTTGGCAAAATATAATGTAAGAAATTGTGAAATCAGTCTATTATGTAGATTTTAACCTAGAAGATGCACATCAGGCTATACTTTAAAGTTGTACTGCACTTTAGATTTTATGTGAGCCAGGTCATAATTACCTCAGTCCAGATATTTCATATATTAGGAAAACAGAATTATTTTTATGTTTTCCAGAAGCTACTCACTCAGGAAATCATAGCGAGTTAAAAACAGTTTCAGTGTGGTTTATTTGATGTGAAAATAGCCCATCATCTCTTTTTCCAGAAATGGAATATGCAAAAAAAAAAATGCTGGGGCAACATATTCTCCAGTTAGAAACTACAGATTCTTATTATTTTTGGAAATGCCATTGTACATGACAGAAACAATATTACTTTCCCAGGCTTGTAAGCAAAATAATGACAAAGTCAACTGAGGAATTTTCCCTCAAGCCTACATAATCTAGTGTTCTAGCAGTGAGTTTGCCATGGTTTATAACATTTGTTATGAAAATAGTGATATGTTTAACATATTCCAGCCATATCTTGACAATGTGGATATCATTCAAATATTATTTTTGTGTTGTGACTACTAGGAAGATCCTTTCTTCCTTTTTCAGCTGATATCAATTGGAGTAACATTTTTAGAAGAAATTAGTGTTGCATCAAATATTTTGATTTAAAAGTATTGTTCCCAAAGTTTCCTGATATAATTTCAAGTTTTATTCCATCAGAATCTACCGTAATTCATTTGAAACATTTGGACAAACCTTTCAGGTGTTCAATTCCTTGTGACTTTTTATTATTGTTCATCATACAATCAGCCAGATGTTCAGACTAGATTTGGCATCTTTGTCCACCGACTTGGGTCCTTCCCAAGGAGCTGGGATAAGTAAATGTGCATGTTTGATGGTGTCTCAGAATGTAAGTTCTTCCAAGACAAGAAATGGATCAGTGATACTTTTGCCAATGGTGTTCAAGTGGTGCTCTAGTTGTTTTGGGATTATATGACTATTAATATTACCTTTGCTTTCTTTTGCCATTGTAATTCTGTTTCTGTTTCCAGGTCTTTGTATTTTGTCATCTTTTCCAGTTCCTTTTCTTCTATTCCGCTGTCTCTAGGTATTGCCACATCTCCTATCCAGACTTCTTTGTCTTTCTTATTGACAATTGTTAAGTCTGGGTTGTTATGTGGCAGGTGACTGTCTGAATTCTAAAGTACCAGAGCACTTTAGCTTTTCATTTCCTATGACTTAATATTAATTATTATTTTGTCCACACCCATATGAGAAATGCTTGGTAAAACTCTTGACTAGTGGAGCTTGAGTATTTTCTCATCTTGGTTAGCAACAAACATTTAAGTACTCAAGTCTCACTTCTGAGGATTAGAGTCATATGCATGCTTGCTGTTTTCTTCGCAGCAATAAGGATATTGACTGCAATTTTATTTGAACTGAACAAATCCCCATGATACTTGTTAGCTTCACACAATATAGCAAGGCCAAATAAATATTGTTTGTGATTTAGCATTTTGTTCAGATACTGCTGTTGTAATTTGTAAACTTAGATGAATTTAGCTAATTTAGTGAGTGTTTGTGCAATTTAGCCAATTCAATGCATTCAGCTCATTGTTAATTGCTTCTTTAAGCAGGAAATTATATTTTTCCTAGGTAATCAAACTTCAACTATTTCCAATGAGATTGTTGAATTTTTAACAATAGTCATGGTTTGCAGATTGTTTAGACCTCTTCTTTGCTTCATGTTTTTATATATACACATATATATAAAATGCTTATATAAAACACACACACACACACGTGTGTGTATTTTATATTTGATATACTGTAATGTATTATTTTAAAGTCTTGGACTGTAAAAAAAATTAAAAATAGACTTACAGAGTTACATGAGCAGTCACTGACTCATAGCCACAGGAAATGAGAAATAGGTAGCAACTATTTAGCTTTATTGTTGATTTACTTTTGTTTCTTTGTCATTATTAATGTATTATTAAGAAAAGGTCCTCAAATGCTTCTCTTCTTGAACTGAAACATAAGCCAATGGTTGCATAGGTGAGGAGAAGAAAAAATATTTTGAAAGTGACAATAGTTCTAATAGTAAAATTAAACTGAGGACTAATGATGAAAGTAATAGTTCAAGATGCCGGTTGCTTATTCCTTTGGTCACAGCAAGAAATTAATTTTGTTAGCTATTTAATAGTCCTGGAGATATAGGAAGCTAATCTTTTTTGCCTCTTCCATTGCACCTGAAGTACAGTGGGGGGAGGATTACCTACTTGATTTACATTTCTTTTGAAACTGTCAGCACTTACTAGAGTGTTGTTCATATTTGTAGGAAATCAAATCACCTCTGGCAATCATTGGCACTGTTGCATATAGGAAGATATTTAATTCTGAATCTTTCCTTATTCATAATTTAATATGATAAACTGCTTTGAGTCACAGGCTATACTGGAATGCAAGTAAGTGCTGTTTCTGTTACTGGCACAGTTTCTCATTAAATTAACTAGAAAGGGCAAGAATGTTAAAATTTCATTTCTAACTAACCATTGAACACCGTATTCAGAAAGAAATATACTTATTGGGGCAATAACTTGATAGGTCACCAGAGAAACATTAGTTGTTTAGTGGTCCTGGGGTTTCATGTAAGCATACACCTTTAAAATATATATTATTAAATTTGTTCAGTGTGGAAGGCTGGAATTTTTATCTTGTTTTCAACAGCAGGAATTGGGAGACACTGAAATATATCAGTCTATATTGCTGTTGCAATGACAAACAGTTCAATGAGAAAACCAGAATCAAGGACTACCTGTATTCAGAACGTACAGCTTACAAATAAGACTAAATTGTTCTTTTGGTGCACTGAATAATTCTATGTTTATCCAAAGCAAAGAAAAGAGTAGAGGAACAAACTCCTTTCCTTTAGCTCATGCCCCCATCAGTAGCATTTCACCCATCCTGCAACATACCCAGCCTCCTCCATGCCCACTTGCCTGCCAGCTCTCTACTCCTTCAACCAATTTCTGAGGAAGTACCATTGTACTCTTCTTGGGGACAAGTTGAGTATGTCAGAAATGTTATGGCATTTCAAGAACAGTATCAGTTTGGAGAGGTAACTTCCAGGTCAATCATTCCTTTCAACTTTTTTGCATTCATAGGAATTATCTTAATTGAAATTGAATTTTCCATCTATCTGACAAATGATTATCTTTCAGATTTGCAGAAGCTTACAAAAAAGTTACTATCTGAACAATAAATAATTTATATGATCAAAAAGAAAATTTTCAGAGTGCAGAATGACCAGCCATCTGTTATATATGCATATTATGAATTATTTGTACATGCAGTATATAATTTCCTAGATGTTTATATGTCTAAAAATACAGATGCATGCAAAATTCATACTTAATACGACTGTCAGAATTCAAGCTTCTTGTTGACAATTATTAATTACAGTTAAGCAATACATCCAAAGCATAGATCAAAGAACTGGAGGCTGAAATGTATGATGAACAGTTGTGGGAACTGCGTATGTCTATTCTAATTAAGAGAAGGACTACGAGTGACATGATAGCAGTCTTCCAATATTTGAGGGGCTGTCAGAGAGGAGAGGGGACCAACCTATTTTCCAAAGCACCTGAGGGCAAGACAAGAATTACTTTGAAAGCTTATCAGAAAGAGATCCAATCTAGAATTAAAGAGAAATTTCCTCTCAGTGAGAAAAATTAATCAGTGCAACGCCTTGCCTTCTGAAGTTGTGGGTGCTCCATCAGTGGAAGTTTTTAAAAAGGGATTGGGCAGCCATTTGTCTGGAATCGTATAGAATCTCCTGCTTAAACGGGATTGTATTAGAAGACCTCCGAGATCCCATCCAACTTAGTTATTCTCTAATTCTGTAAGCTTAAAAAGGATTAGATTGTAATTGCTATGAGAAATGTGGATCCATTTATCCAGATTTATAAAAAAAACAGTTCACATAACACTGATAGGAATGAAGCATGAACTGAAAAATAGGTTGTTGCTTAGATCTTGAGATGTGGACTAGAAAGCTCAAAATAGTGCTATAAATAAATCCAGTTCATACAAATATTTGAAATATGAAGAATGGAGGCTCTATCTCTGGGAACATAATTCTGGAGTACATTAGACCTTTAAAATGAGGCTTATTTTTTAATTCCCAATCTTCATTTCTTTTTTTTCCATCATTTTTTCTTGTTCACTTTACTGTTAAAAAAACATTGTTGTTAAAGACTGTAGAGATTATTTAGGAAGGAAAAGCAGGGATAGCTGGAGACAAAATAAAAAGATGAACTAAACATATACAGGATTGCTTTACGCTTTGCATTCCCCTTCCATTCCCCTTCATATAGAGGCATGTTACTTCATCCTGTCATTATGTCCATTAACCTTACTATATTTACTGTAATGGAATGCGAGAATGACCTTGGGGAATGAGGGGAAGAGAAGCTGTCTAGGAAATAATCAGGCAAGAGAGGAAAGAGTCTGCCTAGTGACTTAATGGTCAGAGAAAGAAATTTAGAAAGGACCTGTCCTAATGGATGAAGCAGTTAAAAGTAGGAGCACTTGCCCGATTGTGTTAATGTAGCTTTACAACAAAGTAGCATTAGTTCATTTACTCATGTTTCCTGTCTGATTTGCCTGGGAGGAATGAGATCAACCTTGCAAATATGAAGGGTTCCTGCCACTACTTTTAATTGCTTCATCCATTAAGGTGAGTACTTCCTAAGTTTCTTTCTCTGACCTGCTTGGCTCACCATGGGGGTTCCTGGAGACTTCCTGTCTTGCTGGTCGAAATGTTTCCTAGGTAGCATCTCTTTCATTCTTTCCCTAAGGTCATCCACACATTTTATTACATCTAAATTGCTCTGGAAGTCTAACTTAATATCCTTTACGCTTAGTCAGACAAGAATTTTGTTTGACAATTTCACTATTTATAACAGTTCCACAATAAAAATCTTCATTTAAACATAAAACATTCCAATCAAATAATAACTTATATTGTACCCTTATTTCTATGTCAATTCTAACTTTCATAATATTTCATTTAAGTTCTAAAAATCCTCCCCAAATTCATACATTATTTATAACATTTGTACAATCAATTCCACACATAGAAAACCCTTCTAAAGATATAATATACTATTATTATTACTTAAGTTTATTTTTTGATAAGATTTCATTCTAATAAATTCCAGTTTCACATATTGTTTGTAATTTTTATAACAACAATTCTGATTGATTCTGTCCACCTTCACATAATATCCATTTTGCCTATAATCATATTTCATTTAGTATCTTCTATCCAATGCCTTTTTGGGTAAAATTCTGTCTATCATATGCCTAGACTTTTCGTGTCTTCTCTTTTCCTCCTCCATCTTTGCTTTCTCCTTTGCCTTACTTCCAGAAAAACTTGTTGCTGTTGTTTAAAGTTGTTCCCTCTAGCTGAGGTTCTTCTTGGGGATAATCCTCTATAGTTCAGATCTTTAATTTTTAAGACCTTTTTTTGGAAAGATTTTCCCTGAATTTTTCCCTTCTTCTTTAAAGTCTTTAAGGTCTTTTTATCTATTTTTTCCACTTTGGCACTTCTCTGTTCACTTTTGCTACTCAAATTTTGCTGTCCATTCATTTTGTGTAACATATCTTGTATTTTTTTATTTATTTTTTCAAAGTTTATATTGCTGCACTCAGTCTGTTTATTAAACACTCAGTCTGTTTATCGATCTCTTCCTGGACTGATTGATTCAGCTTTTTCATTGACTCTTTCATTGACTGTTGCATTATTAATATAATATCTTAAATAGATTCTGTTTCTTTTTGTATCATTGTGAGCACAGATTTTCCCATTCTAAATGTAGGTGGGGGTATTCTCCACTCTGACCCCTAGATGTCTCTTTTTATATTCAAAACTTTATAAAACAAGTCTTTAACTCTTAAATTTCTTTTAAACTTATTACTCCATGTATTTGAGTATACTAAAAATGTTGTTCAATTTTAAAAGTATTTCCAATCTCTAGCCTTTGTTGTTTCAGTCTTTTAAAAGCAGTTTTTTATAATCCACATAAAAGTTTTCCTTCTCTTTTAATCTGCCATTTTTTTTTCTTTTTGGGAAAGAACTCTTATTTTCTCTTCT
Source organism: Pareas carinatus (assembly GCA_032468095.1). Lineage (NCBI taxonomy): Eukaryota > Metazoa > Chordata > Lepidosauria > Squamata > Pareidae > Pareas > Pareas carinatus. The sequence goes on along the minus strand of JANHFO010006578.1, from coordinate 327,552 downwards.
TAAAGTCAGGGTACACTGATCTCTTTTACAGTAGGGGTTTTAAAATTTGCTCACACAAACTGATGTCTGTTGATGTTTGCTTTTCTGCAGTTTAATTATTAAACTGTGGCACTGCTTCTTCACGGTTCGTATGCAGCTGAATGTTGCCTCAGGCAGCCATTTCAACAGATCATCAGGGGAGTTTCTCCACACCTAAAGATTGACTGCTGCCTCATCTTGGGTCCCCAGACATTTCCTTTCTTCCATTGCCTCTCTAGGGTGACTTTAGGACCTGGAACAGTCCCGATCTACCAAACGTCAAGTAGTTCAATCTCGAGCATTCCAGATTTTCTGCTCGCTGCACCACGCCATAGGCCGGAAGTCTCTGTTCTTCTTTGCTCTTCAACAGGGAACAGGGAACCCTAAACAGGTTTCCTGTGGCATAGCTTACTGGTGCAATATGGTAGAAAAAGTTAATTACATGAAAAAAGTAATTGTGGACGCTTGGTACAGTAAATGATTCAAACACAATCATGTAGGTACCCGGTATGTGTTTTGTTTTACTTGGTACAAAGTGGATGCATCTATTATGACTTAGTGTAATTCTATGGCATGTTCAATTGTTAAAAGTCTTGGTTTAGCTTTATATATGAACAAGTTCAGAAGTAGCTTAATAAATGTGAATAATTTAGTTCTTGAAATATTATTATATAGTTAATTATCAAGATGTAGTGTCTTTCTCCTAAATTTTAGTTGATTAGTTGTATGTTTTTCTGGTTCATGATATATTAGTGACAGTTAGTAAATAAAAAGTGTTGATAAACTGATTGACAGAAAACAGTTAAAGTTTTGTGAAGTCTTGAAAATAAATGAAACAACTTTTTTTGTTTGTGAGTTCCTAAACCAATCTAATATTTGACTAAGAAGAGAGAAATTTAAATCTGTAACATTACAGTTTTCGATTTGCTTAAATAGTATGCATAAATATTTCACAGTGATCCTAATAACATTCATTGTTCTTCTAGATATAAACACCTTAAAAGCTTTATTTCTCTCTCTTTTTAAACTGTCTTTAACTGATAGTAATACTAAGTATGATAGTATATTAAGATTTTATATGTTCCCTCGTATTCATGGGAAAGTACTATTAAGTGCAGAAGATGAGAATGAATCTGCTATAAATGGAGCTTAATATATTATGTCAAGTTAAATGAAGCTGAAAACTCATTGTTAATATGAGGTAATCTTTAAAATATGTTATGCAATGCAATGCAATTTTAAATAAGCAAAAGAAAGAAAATGGCAATATAGCAATTACTAATAAATATATCTATATTGACAATTCATACACTACTCTATGTGGTAGTGTGATTTCTTTGCCTTTGTCGCTTAAATCCAGCAATAGGGATTGAAATCTTAGGTTAAGATTGCTTAATGTGATGTGCAAACTCAGCTAATAGTGACATATCTTGCTTAGAGTAACATACAACACAATAATTATCCTTTATTTTCAACCATTGTTTTTGATCTATGTTTCTGACAAAAATAGGCCAAAATACTGGACACCAAACTAACAATAATACTTCCCTTAGACTTTTTTTTGACTTTTTTTATACACACACATATATCTATATACCTATATACTTTTAAATATATTTGTTTTCGTAGGTTTTCACGGGTATAGTTATGTAGGTTTTAAATATATTTAATTTTCTGTACTTTTAGTTTTAATATTTTATAGATTTTTTTTAAAAAAATATATTGTTTGGGAGGTGTTTGTATACTCTTATTATACCAGAAACAAATTGATGGGGTTTTGTGGCTTCATGAAAAACAACTATCTATCTTTTTCTGAAATAGTCTGGCAGAGAAAAGAATCTGGAGGAATGGTAGCATGATAAGGCCCAAGCAGCTGTCCAGACTAACAACGGTTAGATATCTGATATCCCAAACTGGCTTGAGAGAGGCCTCAGGGTGGTGAAAGAGAAGGGAAAGTCCATATCCCAGTGATGGCGAACCTTTTAGAGATCGAGTGCTCAAACTGCAACCAAAAAGTCAGTTATTTATCACAAAGTACTAACACAGCAACCTGTGGGGG
>JANHFO010006578.1:304233-314658 GCA_032468095.1 Pareas carinatus | reverse complement strand
GGAAAGGGGGGAAAATGAAGTTCTGATTTTTTTAGTATTATGTGTTTTTATATATTCCCTCCTTTTTATTCTATGTTTTGTATGTATAATAAAACTGTTTAATAAAAAAAAAAAAGAAAAACAAGAAAGTTCAGTTGCCTCTTGAAAAAGTACCTTTGGAACCTTATTTGATAACTGAATAAATACGGAGAACAGTTCCATTAAATTGAAGGATACAAGAAACAGTTTATGTGGCCCATCTCTTTCAAATTGTGACCTTAAAATAAACACTGGGAATATGCATTTCTCTGCACTTAAACATCAAATGTGCCAGGTGTTTGTAATAATATGAGAATCTCCATTTATGCAGTATGAAATATCATTAAGCTTTTTTCACTTTGTTAACAGTCTGCTTTCTACAATCCCCCAATGAAAAAATCTTTTTTGTAAAATACGCAACTTAAGCAGGCATTTGTTTATGAAAATATTTGGTTCTTGATTTTTCAGATATTTCTTCTATCTGTCACCTTGTACCATGATTAAATGTGCATGACAAAGGACCTAAAGCTACTTCATTAGGTTCATAAAAGATCAATTCAATCAATTTCTCCATTTTACAAAAATATCTACATATCAAATGGTTGAACAAATAAAATAAGATGAAATCTGGCATCCCTTAAACTATCAGTTTGTTAATCAGTGAAGGTTACTTTTTTAAAAATCTAGCAAGGTAATCTTATTCTGCTGATCTTGACAGCATTATGAAACCAAATATGGAATATTTTAATCCCACCAAGAATAATTGCAATCCCACCGAGAATATCTGATTTCAAGAAGAAGAATCCCTGAAAGCTGATTGGATAGAACATTAGAAAGAAATTAATTAGAATGTTTAACAACATGTTAAACCTGGTATAATGCAAGTGTTAATTGTTATTTTAACATTCTGTACATGGCACTGTCCTTGAAGACCTTTCATACCAAAATCTCTTAGAGAGCTGTACACGTTTTCCATATATTCCTGCCTGGCTCTGCATGTGGCAGTCCAAGTTAATTATATACCCATGGTACATTCATACTACACCACTATTACAACAGTTGTATTGACTGCTATTTAGTGGGTGCAATTTAAGATTCATATCTCCAATCCAGGATTAAATATGGCTGCCTGATAAGATCAGGAGAGAGTGCTTGTAAAAAGGATGCCTGTGCAGGTTATTTACACTAATCTCACTATCAAGATTTGGTGCTGATCCCTTCCTGTGAAAGAACTTCTGAAACACAGAAGAAACAGTTCTTAAAGGACGGGATTTGGGGGCAATTGAGAAATGTTCAGCTTCTAATAGATAGAACATTGTATCGGGGACTAGTGACTGTATTGTTTTATTTGGGCTTTAATCTTATATTGGTTGCACAGACTTCACAGGGCCTATGAGAATCGAGAGGCATAGAAATTAAATCATTATTATCATCATCTATATAACACTTCATTGTATCTAAATCTTTAGGATACTCTCAGAAATAGCTGTGTTCAAAGATAGATTTATGAATAGTGCTTACTGTATTTATGTGTCTATTTCATCTGTTTCCATTTTTCCTGTTCCATCCTATCCCTTTGTCACTTTTTACCATTTATGAGAATGTATAAAAAAACCTATAAAGAGAAGCACATGTAATATGTAAAGAGAGAGAAACTATAAGGAGGTATCATGTAACAGTCAAATAGATAACATGGAGTGCTCAGATATATACAAGCATTAGCCGAGTATTGTGTAATTATGCTTACTAGATCTAAAAGTAATTACTGCATGCCATTTAGGGAACTGAATTAATCATGTATTTATCTGGTAATTATATAGTATCTTGTAAATAACCTGACATTACATTATAATTACCATCTGAAAAAAGCTAACTTAAAGGAATAAAAAAGGACAAAAAAATTAGTTCAAGGAAAAGAGAATATGCATTTATTTGTTTGAAATCTGTACATTCCCTTCAAAGCACAATTTTTCCAGTCAACTTGTTGGAAGGGTACAGAAACCAAAAGCTATCTGAACCAGAGAGATACAAAATGTAACTGCTTGACAAGCTTGCCCAGCAAATGACCTTTTCTAGTGATCATAATTGGAATTGTGCTTAATGAACTATATGATAGTTCATTATGATATATAGTATATGGTACTTTGTCTAATGATGTATATGCAGTCCATCTGAACACACAGGTGCATGGAAATACACCAGCATACTGCAGTGGACTAAAGCAATGACAAGAATATCAAAATATGGCAGATGAATAAAAACATTAAGATTCAGAACATGGAATTCCATAATCAAGAACTGTCAAGGAACAGCTGACCCTTTCTCATTTTTTTTTCTAAAATTGTAACAAAATTACATGACAACATTAATGAGAACCAGCTGGTCAGAATCAACATTTGGGGATTGTAAAATAGAAGATGAGGAGGACACTGGTCCTCTGCATGTCAGTTGAATGAAGTGTCTGAGCGTGAAAAGTGTAAGAGTTTCTCATTCTATAGCTTACCATTTTGTTTACTGATTTTTATGTGTTATTTCTCCCATTACCATTTTTATACTTGAAATCATTCTGAAATTAAGGAGTTACAGTACAAGTTTTGGTAACTTTTTGACTACTGATTCAGATGACTTTTTTGATTACATTGGGAAAATTGTGTTGATCAGCAATGTATAACTCTAAGTAGTGGTGCTGGAATTGAGAAAAGCACTCAATGGATAATTATATTCAAGCTTTGATTCAATAAAACTATGTTATTGGATAGTAAACATGATCCTATTTCTAAAATACGATCAATAATATTTTTTCAAGCAGAATAAAAAGGAGGAAGTTAATAAAATAATAACAATATTACTTAAGATTTATGTAAACTAACCATATTTTTATTTCTATGTAATAGATAAATGTGAAGATAGAGTAGTTATTTTTGATGAAGAGAATCGAATGCTCTAGGATGTCATGAAGAAAAATAATGTATATTTTCCTAAGAATAGTGTACTACTTTGTAACCCTAACAATCTTTGCAATGTGTTTTGGACACATATGTATAATTTATTTATTGATTTGCTAACTGCCTATCCTACCTTCCCTTCAAGTGCTCAAGACAGCTTCATTTTATTCTTATTACAGCAATTCTGTGAAGTAGATTAAAGAGAAGGGGGAGGAGAGAAGGGGAGAGACTGCCCCAAATTCATTCAGTGACTTTAAAAGTAGCCTGGAACCTTGATTTTCATATAGATAATCCAACATTTTAACTCTAGACCACACTGGTTGCTGCTACTTTATTTCTGGACCAGTTTAAATGAATGATGTTATCTTTCAAACTTTGAAGCCAACAGGTTATCTTACAAGAAGCACTCTCCAAAATGTAACCATCTACACTTTTAGATATTCTTGGAGGTCCTACTCAATCAAGCTGGCTGTTTGTTAGAGAGATAATCTTTTGGATTGTGTCCCTTGGTTGGGAAACAGACTTTCCAAAGAGGTTCATCAAGTTTTGGCATTGGAGGCATAATAGTAATCGATATAGGTAGATGTTATAGCTACTTTTAAATGCATAATTTGAAGATCCCTTTGGTAAAATATGTTGAATTGTTAGGGCAGAAATCTACTTGAGAGAGCTCTTAGTTATTACTGGAGTCATTACACCCAGCATTCTCTCTTAAAAATTTCCAACATTATCACATTTACAGTTATTTCTACAATGGTTTAACATTGATTTCATCTTTGAAACAACTTGAAAGCAGAAACCATGCATTTAATTAAAAATAACATGAAGTTGCCATAAATGTAATTGGAGGAAGGAGAAGCTCCAAAAAAACCTCGTCAATTTGGCATGATCCTGATACTGCACTTAACCTATTACCCTATTATCCTGTTTGAGTAATACATAAAAATTCAAATTGACTAAAAGATGCCCCCAGTTAATTGAGCAGAACATGTTAATCAAATTTGATTTTAATATAAAACATGAGATCTGTCCTCTCATTAGTAAAGTGCTCCTAAGGCGTGTTATTATGGCATAAATATATATATCATTACATATTATAAAGATATTTTTATCAATAATATTTTTATTCAGCTACAGATTTAATTAAAACTCCCTCTGGTAGAGCATGGACCCGACTGGCGATAAAAACTACAGGTCTATGTATTAACCTTGATTGCTGTTATATTGATGGTTTGCCATTGGTGCCTTCTGAGTTCTTTTCTTTGTTTTAATTTTCTAATCTAGTTTTACTGCTGTAAGATTTCCTGGTGGATTTTCCATTCCACTATTCATAATGTCCAAATGTTCATAGCTTTTTGTCACATTAAACTAAGATTCCTAGATGTTTCTACTTGCTGTAGCAAATTTAATTAAGTAATTACAATAACAGAGTAACAGTATGGCCCCATGCATGTATTTTTCTACCTAACTAAATAAAGCATTTTCTCAGATTTTTCCTTCTGACATGTACTCATTTCTGTAAATGAAACAATAAATGACATCTTCTTATCAGATATTTACTGAAATCTGTACTTTATTATCTGTACTATTTTCTTAAAACCTGAATGTGATACTAAAGTTTTAAATTCTGTATTTTCCCTTTCCATATTTGTTAGCCCTTCAAGATAGTCCAGACAAGAAAGACAAACAGGAATATTAGCGCTGCCTTTTACTGTAAGGTTGCACTAAATAGAATACTAAACTGAAAGTATTTTTCCCCTCATCTCTTATTTAGTGTCTGGAAAACTAGGGAGGGCCTCTTCTGAAATATTTTGCAAGCTTTTTCTCTTTCCACAGACTGAGTTGCCTCTTATCAACTTTTGCTTAGGCTGTAGGTCTTCCTCGTGTCACTAAAAGACATTCTCATATCTTGACAGTGTCTGAATTATATTTTATCAGGAATGTTCAATCAAGAAATTTTATGAAAATTTTGCCTCAAACTGAAATTATAGTTCTATACAATTGTAAATTGTATACTAAATTGCATTAGTGTAGCGTCCTCCCTGCTGTTTAGCAACCACTACCACCACTCCACTTGAACTACTAAATGCCATCTCCGAATTGACTCTGGAATTTACCAGACTTGTGGTTTTGGAGGACTTCAATTTACTGTCCCTAGAACAGACCTTGGAAGCATCTTAGGAGTTCATAACCATCATAGTGGCCATGTGCTCATCCCAGGACACTTATGGTCCAATTCAAAACAGTGGTCACACACCACACAATTGGCATGGAGTCCAAGAATGCGTTGTGGCCATGGGGGAGGTTACTGGCTTAAGGGTGCCTCTTCGGAATATTTTTTTATCTTTTAAACTTTAATTTTTTAAAAATTAATTGTTTTTTTAACTTTGCTTTTAACTATGTATCTCTTCATGTGATTGTATGGCTCTTATTTGTAAACCACCCAGAGTCAGTCAGGTGAGATAAGCAGGATGTAAATTTGATAAATAAATAAAATACTGTTTTTGATTCTGATGACTGGAATTATGTTCTCTTTTTTTTAAAAAAAATTATCTATGTGGAATCAGATTGGTATTTCAATATGACAGAGAATAGGATTTAACATGTCTTCCAAAGCTGACTTTCCTTGGAAATAGAGGTAGAAGGAGTAATTCAACACGATTTTTACTATATTTCTTTTTCTATTTGATTCTGTCCTACAAGTATTTCATTTTCTAAATGGTGGTTTATTTTTGACCATTAGATTTAGTAGAGCCGCCAAGTATTCCATTATCTTCTGGAAAATAATAAAATGAAAATGTTAAAATTAAATATGTTGCGGTATAATGTTATTTCTGACATTACATGATGTAGAAATCAGAAAATAGGTAATTGATCATTCCAATTGTTTTTGTGAAAATACTTGCTTTTCCTTTCACTGATACTTGAAATTATTTTCAATACAGGGCCCAGCCTTCTATCCCAGAGTGCACTTCAGCTCAATTCCAAATCGGAAGGATCTTTCCAATATCCATCAAGCTACCATAGCAACCAAACCCTAGCCCTTGGAGAAGGAACAGCATCCCAGCTCCCAATCCGTAGCACTCAAGCTAGAGCTTCTCTACAGAACTATGGTCAGGTATGTTTGGAGAAGCAATCATACTCATTTATATTAATGAACGTTGAGATTGTTGAAGATCATTTTGGCCGAAGATATTTTTACATGCATAAACAAAATTCAATTACATGTTAACGACTGTGCTTCTACTTTAGCACAGTGTAATTAATAAAATCAAGCTAACATTAAAGGAACAATAAGTAAAGCATTTGCTGAGGTGCAGGGGCTCTGGAGAAGATGGAGACTTTTCTAAATTAGCCCCTACTTTATGGAAATCTTTCCTTCCAGAAGTAAATGTAACTCACACCTTTCTGGCATATCAAAAGCACATCTTTATTTCATTGTACTTTTGGACTAAGCTGAGGGCTGGTGCTATGATGCTTTTATTTTTTCAATATAACTACTGTTGTTACCTGTTGGGTTAATTGGATTGTTGTTGCTTTTACTGATCACAGTCTGGTCCATTGGAAGTGAGGTAGAATAGAGTAGTCCTAAATAAATAAATATTTGTTTAGAAACTTGTGATTGTATAATTTATCGTTAAGTTTATATAATTCTGAAATTCTGTTGGAGTGTGTGTCAAATCCAGTTATACAAAACTCTGAAAATTAAAGCTGTATAAAAGTTGTTTCATTTTTGTGATTGGGTTGCACATCCACATGTATGGATTCATAATTACTATGTCATATCATGTTCCCTACTAAAGCATTAAAAAGTATATTTTAAGTCTGAATTATTATTTTATACGTTCATTTGTTTTAACTGTGGACCCAATTAATTATACAACCATTAAGCTGTCATTCCATCTGCATCCTTTGAATTTAGTTTCCTCTTTTATCCATTTCATAAGAGAATTTTCAAACTCATTCTTTGAGACATGAATATGAAACAGCAAAATTGTAACATTTGTATAGTCATGTTTATTTGTCTGCTTATTTTGAAAAACAATATTGACTTCTAAGACTGTATAGAAAAGTTGAGAATACTTTGGCAAAATAAAGATTCCATGTAGAACATGGCCCAAGCATTTTCTAAGTATTCTAGACATAGTGACACATTCTACACTTATGCAATTATGAGCATTATCATAAAACTACTACAATAAAGGGTATGCTAGTTCACAGAATGGCTGTGTTTTAATGGCACAGCTACTCACAGCATACATATATATACTGCACATTTCACAGAAAACAAACTGATAATGATAAGAGAGGAATAACTTGCTCAAGATCCTAATTATAAAGCAGAAGACTTTGAATCACCAAAATATACATTTGTTGTTTAGGATAGTTATTTCACAGGGAAAAAAATTGATTTCTCTGAAAACACATAGGAAATTCCAAAGTCAGATTATATTCATTTTATTCTACAGATAAGTGAAGATATTTTCAAATTTCAAATGAAGATCTTACCCAGCAGTTCTTTAATCTTATTGTTCCTTCTGATTCAGTTTATTATTATTATTATTACGTTTGCTATTGATTTTAAATATATATTGTTTTTATATAAACCACCATATCGTTTTAAGCCACTTTTGCTGGAAGATAAAAATGGAAATTGCATTTCTTAAAATTCACAGATACAGTAAATATATCTACTCCTATCTTCGTTGACAAATTATAGTGATAGATTTTGTATACTTTTAATATTTCTAGATTTGGAGATGCTTCATAAATAAGTATCTTCATTAAGTTGATTAAGCTCTTGATTAATTTACCTACCAGCATTGCAGTTATTAGAAGCAGCATTGACATATTACAAAAACTTTTATCATTTCAATTCAAGTGATCATTGAAAATACACACATCCTCTCATATTTTTTAAAATTGTTCTTAGTAGTTTTACTAGTCTCCAAGGTGGAATTCAAAGCATTTCCTATTTCTCATTTTACAAAAGTGCTGATGTGAGGAAGGCCTAATACCTAACCATCTAAGGTAGCTGATTTGGTATACAATGAAAGGAAAGGAAAATCTTACTCAAATAATTCTATTTTTTTACCATCACAATGAAATATTTCTAGACTTTTCTAGAAATTCTATGAAGTACCAATAACTCTTCTTGGTACTTGGTGGAGTTTGAGCTTGCAGAATTATTTGCTGCCCCAAACCATAGAAACTAATGTATTATATATGTTAGATGAGGCTGTATAATAATCAGAATAAGTTGTATAAATTTTTCCAAGAAGTAAAATGCACAGAGCTCCAGGTCACATTTGTCTGTGGCTTTTGATTCTTTGTTCTCTTTCTCCAAACATCTATAAGATCTGTCTTTTCTTTTAAAAAATAACTTAAGTATTTTCTCCACCAGAATGTTGGGAACAAAATGTTGATGTGGAAAAGTGTTAATCCATTGGATTTCTTATCATTACTTTTTTCACTTACTTAAGTAACAATCCTTCAGAAATGATCTCCGTATTTATGGATCCAGACAAATATGTTAGGGCTTCTGGCAGCTATTCCCATATCTAATTAAACAACCTGATTCCAAAGAAAAAATATGTTACTGTGGTTCAGTCATGCAAATCGTTCTGTGTGAGTATGCATGTTTATACGTGTGTACACACAGCGAGATAGAGAGAGACAAAGACAGAGAGAGAGAGAGATGGGGGGGAAGGAGAGAGAAAGAGAGAGAATTTTCTATCCACGAGTATGGCTTTTTAAAAACTTGAGCCTTGTTGCCTAACACTAAAAGAAATCCCAGTTCACACTAACATAAAATAGAAACACAAAAACTGTTCCCAAAAAGGAAAGGCTCAAAAGGTATTTCACAATGGTAACTTTACCGTTCTGAAAATAGCAACAATTTTTGAAACCCTAATTATATACACATTTATTGTGGCATGAGTTTATCATGTACTTTGTCAGAAAACAAATATCTGGAATTCGGTCAGTATTTGCATAGAACATTGTGATTTTTTATCATTTCTTTTTTGTAAAGTTTACTTAGCATGTTTTAGTTTGCTTCTGAGGAAGATACTGTAAAAGATATTTTAAAAATAAAGGCAACGGTTTATATAATGTATAATTAATCTAAATGGATTAATTATACAGAATTAATGGATAAAAGGACATATAACATTTAGTTTCTGACTCAATATAAATAGGATAAAAAGCTTAAGCTCATAAGCAAAAGACAAAAATAAAGCAGAAAGCATGATGTTATATTGTGTGAGGGTTTTCAACTGAACAAATTTAACCATGGCTATGTCAGTGTTGCATTGCTTATGAAACATTCTTAAAAGCAGAGACTGTCCCAAGACAATACTGAAAATGACTCAATGAATAAAAAGCTGTAAGAGCATACAAAAGATCAAGCCCTACTCAGTCACAGCAGAAACCTGGCATCTTATTTAATCCCAGATGTCTCCAAGAAGCCTAGAAATGATCATGAAGGTATGAATGGAGGTGAGTAGCTCTCTCCCTCTGATAGCAGGCCTCTGACATCAAGCTAAGCTATGGGTCTCTGAATGTACTAGGTAACAGTCTGGGCTGTTAGGCATCTGTTCACCCAGTGGGCATTCTCTTTTGCTTATATGGAGTATTTTAATGATACTAGAATTGGCTTCTCTTTATGCAGAATCTGCCAAGCATTAAATTTTACTGAATGATGATGTCCCAAGAACATGAATCTTCACATTCTCCATGCCATACCTAATTTTATAAATCTCTAATATGCCTCCTTTTAGCTTTCTCTATCTGAACTAAATGTTTTAAGTTTTCTTTATTAAAAAAGGGTTCAGATTCATTTACAATTGAGATTTACAATTACTCTTTCTTTACCTTGGGAGTAAAGAATTGTAACCAGTATTCACAGTTATAAATGCTATCTCAATTACGTTCATACCATAAATATTTATTACTAAGGCATAATTATAACAATTAATAATAATATATATTTATTTCAGTTTTTTTCCTAGTTATATTTCCTAGGATGGGCCATATTACACTTCACTGGCAACTATTCTGCTTCTGAGTGCAGCCCAAGGTGTTGGTTATGATTTTTAAAGACCTTAGTGAAAGAGGTCCAGGCTACCTGATGAACTATCTCATCCTGTTAGAACAAGCCCATCCTATTTGTGCTACTAGAGAGGGCCTACTTTGGATCCCATCAGTCAAACAACTGCAACTATTGGGATCCAGAAGAAGAGTCTTCTCTGCTGCAGCACCTGCCATTTGGAACTTCTTACCGTCTAAGTTAAGATCTGCTCCCAGCCTCCTATCTATCTATATATTTATTTAGTTAGTTAATTATTTTATTAGATTTTTATACTGCCCTTCTCCTCATGGACTCAGCAAATTAAAATAACACAATCACAAACATTAAAATATGTTAAAAGAAAATATTAGGAGGCTGTATTAAATAAAA